>CM035286.1:55867019-55897223 GCA_020226075.1 Hydropotes inermis | reverse complement strand
TGCCCGGCCCGGCCTTGCTGCTGATTTGCCCAGAGCACCTCCCTGCGGTCCTTTACGGACGGCGCTCGACCTGGGCCTTGCTCTCGCTCCTGGGGGCCCCAGGCAGGGACAGCGGCCCGTCCAGGCCTACTTCCAGAGTTGGCACCTTTGAAATCCCAAGCTGGCTTCTCTGTAAACCAGAAGAAGCCTCTCGGGTTCCTGCTTCCTCCCACCAGCTGCTGTGGCCCCAGGAATGCAGGTTGATTTTCATGTGAATCTCAGTACAACATAATTAGGAGAAATCCAATGCTGTGACACATGAATTACTCAAGGCCCTGGAATGCCAACATTAAATGACTTTCGGATTGCCTTCTGAGTTTTGAAAGATCCAGGCTACTCTCCCTGCCTTCAGCAGAGATAATCAGAAAACTGACCTTATTTGCAAGGCTCAAGGGCAGAATAAACCTTCCCCCAGGAAAGACTGAAGGCAGAAGAAGAAGAGGCAGAGGATGAGATGGTTAGATAGCATCACCAGCTCAATGGACATGAATTTGAGCAAAGTCCAGGAGATGGTGAAGTCTAGGGAGCCTGGCGTGCTGCAATCCACGGGGTCAAAACGAGTGGGACACGACTTAACAACTGAAGAACAACTAAAAGTGCCTCTAGGTGTCCCTGGAAGGGCAAAATTGAGACCCAGTCAATTTTAAGGGGTTAAGGAGTCTCAGACCCCCACCCCTCACCCAGCTGGAAGCCTTTGTCCGGCTCAGGTGTGAGTGGTTCAGACTTGAACCCCTGGGGCCAGAGGACAGTCAGGGTCCTGTGGATCATTGCTCCTTAGTCAGAAGACCAACAGCACCTGGAGCTTGTGGGACGTGCAGACTCTCAGGTCATACATTTGATGGGAGATGCGACAGTGTAAGAAGCCATATCCTTAACTTCGAGCAATAGCTGGCTAACATCTGCTGCAGGCACTCAAACTTTGTGTTTCTCTGACTTGGCTGCACTGGGAAGAACTTATTATAAAAATATTAGAGGCAGCACTTTGAAACAACTTATTTATTTACTTATTCACTTATGGCCACTCTGGTTGCAGCGAGGGGGGCTCAGTTGTGGTGTGTGGGCCTCTCATTGTGGGCGCTTCTCTTACTGTGGAGCACCGTCCCTAGGGCGCAGAGGCTTAGTTGCTCCGTGGCATGTGGGATCTTCCCAGACCAGGGATCAAACCCCTGTTCCCTGCATTGGCTGGTGGATTCTTAACCACTGGACCCCCAGGGAAGTCCCAAAAGGCTTAATTTTATGTGTATTTTATCTCATAAAAAAATACTGGTGGGTACGGCCTGGGTACCAGGATGTTTTCAGAACTCTCCCCAGCCCCACCCTGCATTGTCTCTAATGCACAGCCAGGTGTGAGAAGCCCGGGGTTAGGGACCTTTCTGCTTTATATTAGTCCATCCTTTCAATGTAAGAGCTGAGTCCTCTTAGGTCCATTGTGCAGATGGGGAGACTGAGGCTGGAGCAATTGGAGAACCTCCTCCAAGGTCATAGGATGAGTAAGGTGCATGGCTGGGATTTGAACCTGGCTCTCGGTCAGTGGGCCTATGCCGTCAGCCTGCTCGCTTGGCAGACTCCTTAGCGCACGGGTGCATTAGGGAGGCTGGTCGGGTGTGCACCTTGAGTTTGGGAAGCAGATGTCCTGATGGCCCCAGGGTTGGAAGCATCAGCAGACACAAAGCCTGCCAGCCACCCCCACTGTCCTCCAATAACCCCCACGAGGCCTTGACATTGACACTCGGTGCCCAGCTGCCGTGCTGGTGCTTCTGCGAGCACGGTGTCTGGTGTGACGGGCGGCGTGTGAGCCTGACCTGACCGCCCCCTCCCCTCTCTTCCACAGTACTCACCCAGCATGCGGGCCACCTACCTGTCCGTGGCAGACGAACACCTGCGGCACTATGGGAACGAGTTTCCAGCCTAACATGCTTTCGGAGTTCCTGCCTCCTTGCTCCGTTTTGGTTTTTAACTAAGGCAAATGCAAGTGTGTTTCTTTAACAGAAACCAAAGGCATATAGATACTGCAGGATCAGAAGGCTCCGGCTGGCGCCAGGGAGCGACTGAAGATTCGGGGAGAGTCAGCCTGGGGTTGGCTGACATTCCCAGGCAGACAGAAGCCCCGTGGGCTGGACCATCCCTCTCCCTCCGCTGACTCCCTCTCCACACCGGAAACGCCCCCAGGTGCTTGGCTGTCCCTAAGCTAGGAGCCTGGTTCAGTTCACCCCTGACTCCCCGCCTCACCAGGTGGGGAAGAGCAGTGACAAGGGGCTGGGTCAGGCTTGAGGGTCCCCTTGCCAGGACTCTGCCTCCTGCAGGCACAACCGGAAACCCAGGTAACCATTCTCGGGGTCACCTCTCCTGGCTGCTTAGATGGGTACCATTTACCCACAGGTAAAGGCAGATGGGCTGATCAGGAGATGCTTTTTAAGGTGACATCCCCGATGAGACCAGACACTGTCCAACTCAGTCTCCCGGGGCCAGGTAGACTCTTCCCAGGCCACGGAGGGAAGGTCTTGGCAGGTTCTGCCCATGAGGCCAGGAGCTCCACGGCCTTGCAGCCTGGTGGGTTTCCAGGTGGCCATTATGGACCTCTCTTCTCTGCAACCTTCGGTCACCTCACCTCCATTCCAGAATCTCCACTGTGAGTTTGCTCATGGCAGTAGGGGCGGTCTCAGGTATTCACAGACACTTTGAAAAAGCGACTCTCTTTCTTGCCAGTGTTCTAAAGATTCTTGATTGTCCAAAGAATTGAAACTCACCCCACAAGCCAGTTTTTACAGCAGATGTGGGACTGATCCTTCCCACCTGATTTGTCAACCAAAACAGAGGTCAGTGAGACACCCTGTCCCCAGATGCTGGTTGGTGGGGATGTGTTCATCCCACCTGGACGGACGCATCTTGAGAGAATAAAGTCTCTAGGAGGGAAGTCTGAATGTGAACAGAGTCTGGTCCTGGAGACCAGCTACATGGCCACATAAACTCCCTGCTTCTGTCTCCAAGTTGGTCCTAAAGCTTTTAGCAAAATGATGTCCTGATGTACAGACGGGCATCTTCCCTACCTCTCCCTCCATCCTGTCCCTGCCCCCGACCGGTACCTGCTGGGTGAGGAAGAGCCTGGGGGCCAGGAGGAAGTAAGGACCCACCACCCTCTCCATTGAGGAGCCAGCGTTAGCGTCTTTGGTGCTTCCAACCTCCTGCACGGCCCGGGAGGCCCACAGCCTCCCACACCAAAGCAGGGGCGTGGGGTAGCGTGGCTGTGAACCGGGGCACCACTTCTGGCCAGGACGGAACAGCAGAGTGGTTCTCAGGCTCCAGCCAAGCCTCCCCAACCGCAGGACCACCGGGCCTCCAGGACTCTCTCCCCCGTCCCCCTGTACATACGTGTACCATGACCGCACCCTCGTGAGGCCGTGTCGCGTGCAGACAGGACTCTGCTGCGTCGAGGTGGTGCTTCTTAACATTCCTCGTTGGCCACTAGAGTTGTTTTTAATGCATGTAAACTAAACTAGAATCCCCTGTGTGGTTCCTGGAGGAGCCAGGTGGGCACGCCTCTGCTTAATATAGGTGTGCCCTCACCTGGGGAAGAAATAAACCACTGGTACTAAAATGCATGCTGTGTCCAACTTCCTCCGATTCGGGAATGATGAAGGTAGCTGATGGCACCTACTAGCTGGGTTATACTCGAGGGGGGGTTCAGAGTGGGTTTCAGTGTTGAGGATTTAAAGACAGGGCTGTTGGAAAAAAACAGAAAAATAGAGACAGGGCCTCACCTTGCTGCTCTTCAAGATCAAAATCAGGCCTCCTTTCTGCCCGAGTCTCCAAAGCTCCTCTTGGAGGTGATTGCTTCTAGGGTTGCTGATCACAAGTGGCATTTATTGAGTAACCTCCAAAGTGCCAGGAACTGTCCCAAGTCATTTTGTAAATTAAAAAAGCCAGAGGTGTAAAGAAAAAGGACTTAGTTGGAGCACGTGTCAGAGTCAGGAGTGTAACCCACGATCCAGGTGGGCACCTCTGGTCAATGATACAGGCTTGGGCCGGGGTCACAGGGCCAGCCACCTCTCCCAGCCTGGCTGCAGGTCCTTGCTGCATCCTCTTCCGAAACTCTCCACCCCCACGGGTTTCCTGTCTGCGCCCAGGCTCCTGCGACACACGGAGCCCTTCAGTCCTTCCTTGCAGCATCTCGTGTGTCTGAGCCAGCCTGGGAGGGCTTGGCAGGCTGACGCCTGAGACTGCCATTCACACTGATTCTGGAGCAGCTGCCTGAGTGGACCCTAGTGCACATTGTGGGAACAAGGGATGGTACAGCTGCTTTGGATAACAGTATGGAGGTTCTCCCAAAAAATTAAAAATTAATAAATTCTATTAAGTAAATAGAATTGCCATATGATCCAGTAATTCCACTTCCCAAAAGAATTGAAAGAATGGTCTCAATATTTGTACCCCCATGTTTATAGCACTGTTAGTTACAATAGGAAAAAGTGGAAGCAACTGTAGTGTCCATTAATAGATGAATGGGTAAGTAAAATGTGCTTTGTCCCCAGTGGAATATTATGCAGTCTTAAAAAGGGAGGAGGGCCTGACACCTGCAAAATGAATGAACCTAGAAAACATTCTGCCAAGTGAAATAAGTCAGTTACCAAAAAAAAAAAAAAAACCTGATTCCACTTCTGCTGCTGCGCATCACTTCAGTCTCATCCTTCTGTGACCTCATGGGCTGCAGCCCGCCAGGCTCCTCTGTCCATGGGATCCTCCAGGCAAGAATACTAGAGTGGGTTACCATGCCCTCCTCCAGGGGGTCTTCCCAACCCAGGGATTGAGCCAGCATCTCTTACATCTCCTGCGTTGGCAGGTGGGTTCTTTACCATTAGCACTGTCTGGGAAGCCCCATGATTCCACTTCTACAAGGTACTTAAAGTAGTCGGAATCATAGAGACAGAAAGTAGAATTGTGCTTGCTAGGAATTCGGGGATGGGGGAGTGGGGCCTTACAGTTTAACCGGAATAGAGTTTCAGATTTGCAAAATGAAAAAAGCTCTAGAGATAGATGGTGGTGATGGTTGTGTAACAGTATGAAGGTTCTCAGCACCACTGAACTGAGCAGTTAAAGATGGTTAAGGTGGTGGATTTTATGTGTTCTTTATCACGATGAAAATGGATAAAGAGGCTGGCGGGACAACATTGCAATGGACTGTTCACTGGCCTTGGGGATGTCCAGGGCTAGGGGCTGCTCTCAGTAGAGAGCTTCAGTTGCTGGGGCTTCACTGGTGGTCCAGTGGTTAAGAGTCCGAGCTCCCAATGCAGGGGGCCTGTGTTCGATCCCAGGTCAGGGAACTAGATCCCACACGCTGCAACTGAAGATCCCACCTGCCACAATAAGGACGCAGCACACCCAAATAAATAAGAATCTGGATGGTGATTAAAGTCACTGGGAACAAAAATAAAAAGCTGCCAGATGTGCTGTGATTGAGTGGAGATCTGGAAGACGCTGCAGTTTTTTAAAATTGGGCCCTTGTGCTTACTTCTAATTACATGCTCTATTGCTGGCTTCCCAGGGTGACTGAGACGGGCCCGCCCATGGGTGCTGCCTGTTTTTCCAGTAAGCAGAGCTGCCCGCTGGCGGTTGGCAGCAAGTAGGCTTTCTGAATGAGGGTGGGGGAAAAGCCTGTAATAAGTCATTGCAGTGATGATACAGGAAGGAAGACTGCAGTTTTCCTCTCGACTTTTCTACTTCTCTCCGCCCACTCTCTCTCACCTCTCAGCATCCCAGAGCTGGGGGAGGGGTGAGGAGGGCATCTGCGATCGCAGCCCCAGCCATCCAGCGCCCCGGGGTGGAGCCGGTCCACTTCTTCCGGATGCTTTGTGTCTGAGTTGCCCCTGACCAACTGATGGCAGGGGCAGCTGATGGCAGCGGTCACTATGGGCTTGCCATTGGTTGGTGTAGTTGGGCAAAGCGCCATCTCAAGGGGAATTCTGTTGCACCGGCCAGGTAGTGGTGAAACACATTTGTGGAGAAGTCGGGGAGCCTGAGGGAGGGATGTTTGCTTTCCCCTGTCCTTTCACAGAATCCCCAGAAGCTGGCCAGGAGCCTACATTGCCTCTCAGAATCTCAGATGACTTCTGTAAACTCCTCTCTCCCCGGCCCCCAGCAGGGGCCCCCCAAGACGCCTTTCTTCCATGAACTGCCTCTCCCTGGCTCACATTACTGCCCTCCCCTTCAATCTGGAATCCTCTCCCCTCTCCTTCCCCCCCTGCAGCTCATAACCATTTGTCAAGGCTCCATCCATTCCAACCCCAAATCCCACTTCTTGGATGACACATGGTCCACCCAGGTCCAGATCTCCAACAGCCATCTCTGAACTCAGGTTAGATCCCCAGCCGTGGGAGGCACAGAGCTGGCCTCCAGGGCAGGTTCTGTGGTCAGCTCCAGCCTGGGCACACCGCCACGTCAGCTCAGCTGGTCCTCCCAGTTATCCTGAGAACTGTGCCTGCCCCCTCCACTGGCCAATGAGGATTGTTGAGTCTGGTGGCTCAGACAGTAAAGAATCCACCTGCAATGCAGGAGACCCTGGGTCAGGAAGATCCCTGGAGAAGGGAATGGCTACCCACTCCACTATTGTTGCCTGGAGAATCCCAAGGACGGGGGAGCCTGGCGGGCTAGAGTACATGGGGTCGCAGAGTCAGAGACGACTAAGCAACTAAGCGGGGCTTCTCTGGTGACACCCAGTAAAGACTAGGCCTGCAATGCAGACGACTTGGGTTCCATCCCCGGGTCAGGAAGATCCCCCGGTCCTCCGAGGCACGGCATGTCCTTCTAGGCATGGCAACCCACCCCAATATTCTTGCCTGAAGAATTCCACGGACAGAGGAGACTGGCGGGCTACAGTCCATGGGATCACAGAGTCGGACACGACCAAGCGACTAACACACACGCACAAGTGACAAGGCACGAGTCAGGAAAGGCAAACAACTTGCCCAACATCACTCGGTTAGTGAACAATCAAGTGAGTGAGTGAAAGCCGCTCAGCTGTGTCCGGCTCTCTGCGACACCATGGACTCCCCACCAGACTCCTCTGTCTGTGGAATTTTCCAGGCAAGAATACTGGAGTGGTTTGCCATTCCCTTCTCCAGGGGATCTTCCTGTCTCGGGGATCGAACCCAAGTCTCCTTCACTGTAGGCAGATTCTTTACCATCTGAGACACCTGGCTGGGATTCAAACCCATGTTTTCTAGCCCCACATCCGGTTCTTTTAGTTTGCATTATTTCACCTTATTGTCTTAACTAATGAAAAATTTCATTTTATTCATTCATTCACCAGCAACCAAGAGCTAAGCAGCGGAAACACCCAGCCCCTACCTTATAGGAGTTTCCTTCCTGGTGGAGTGGTTCACACTTAAGCTTACTATTCAATGTGCAGGGGCTTTGATCACAGAGAGGAAGCTGGGGGTTATAGTTCCCATTTAGCAGACAAGGAAACTGAAGGAAGGGGTGGAATTGACCTTCTGGATCATGAATAAATCAATAACAGAGCCTCACCCAGGGCTCAGGACTCCTAGGCTCACTGAGTACATTTTGCATTTTCTGAGAATCTTGCCAAATGCATACTTGTGGACTTGGATAAGCGCCTTGGCAACGATCCTACATACGTTTATCGTTACCGGTGCTTGACTAATTTAGGAGGGACCAGAGACGCTTCCAACGTGGCTTAATGGGTCACGTGCTCCAGGTTTCCTTCCTTCCGCGCTGCCCCGCCTCGTGGGCCCGGCCAGGGTTGCTAGGCAACGAGTAAACTCCGGAGCCGTTTGAGAAGCTCTGGAGCCAGCTCCGCGACTCGGGGGCTTCCCCAGCGGCAGCAGGACCCGACCGAGGTTAAGGGGCGGACGCGGGGAGGATGTCTGCGGCTGAAGAGAAGGCTGGAGAGTGAAAGGGAGCCCCAGAGGGTGAGAAACACCGCTAGTGCAAGAAACTCCTCGCGGGGCGTCCTTCCGGGCTAGCTCTGCCGGATGATGGACCCCGGGGACCAGCGCTCCTAGGGTCCCCCGCCCATCAGTCCTCGCTGCCCTCGATGTTCCCGGAGTCCCAGGACCCAGCAAGTTCCAGACACCCTGCCTCCTGCACCCCTTGCCTCCAGTCCGCTCCTGATGACGGACCACATCAGAGGGTCCATCTCCTGGTGGGGGGATGGGAGACCTTCTAAAGGGTTTACAGCCCCCTTGATAGAAAATACAGCCTGGGGCTGGGTGGTGGGCGGCCCAGCCGAGTGAAGAGGAGGGCCTTCTGCTTAGAATGTAGGGAAGGGCGTTAGAGTTACTGAGCCCGTCTGCAGGGGCAGGTCCTCTGCAACATTTCACCTACTCCTCATCCCCAAGTGGGTATCCGGATACCCTTAGGGTATTGCAGTTCCTTCTTCCTGCAACAAGTTCACAGTTTATCACAGTCTCTTGAACCACACGAGTGCATTCTTCTCCCAGCTTTCAGACCCAGTGTCTTCCTCCTACATCATTAGCTTGCTGGACTTTTTCTCATCAGAAGAGGAGGAGTAGGGAAGAGACCTCTAGGGGAGTGTGCTGGCGGATTGGGGTCACATCGCACGTTTAGCATGTGACGAAGGGAGGAGGGGGCCCCTGTGCCAGGGCCTGGGGATGGGAGTAAATAGAAGAGCACGGTCTTCTAATTAGGAATCATTACTCTCAGGGACTCATTATTAACGAAGATTCATTGTTGTTGTTTAGTCACCAAATTGTGTCTGACTCTTTTGTGACCTCGTAGACTATAGCCCGCCAGACTCCTCTGTCCATGAGATTTTTCCAGGCAAGAATACTGTAGTTGCCATTTCCTTCTCCAGGGACTCTTCCTCACCCAGGGATCAAACCCACATCCCTTGCATTGGCAGGTGGATTTTTTACCACTGAGTCTCTAGGGAAGGCCAATGACTATTAGTACCACATCAAAAAGAAAAAGAAAAGACCAGAGTCTTGGCTCAAGGGGACAGTGCTGTAGTGGGCAGAGCAGGGAAACACTGGCCCACATCACCCTCCAGGTCCGGGGACCTCCTCCCACCTCTGGCTGTCTTCATCCTCCACCTCTTGGAGTTCATCCCAGGTTGACCCCAGTGTGGAGCAGAGGAAGGAATTCCCAGGGAGATCAGCCACTTCTGAAGGCCCCTTATGACCGCAAGTTCCAGAAGGTGCAGAGACAGAAGAAAGTGGGCAGGAAGTCCCTCCCCCTACAGGCCTTTGTCCAGCCAGACGCAGCACAAAGACTGGAGACTGCCCCAGGGACAAGAAGGAGAGACCTTGTCACCTTTGTAACTCCGCCGGGGAATCCAGTGGTGGGGGAAGGTGGCTGCCCTCCACTTGTCTGTCCGTGAAGCTCCTACACTGAACTTCTCAGCCACCCCCCACCAGTCCCTCATCTCTTCGTTTCTCTGAAGCCAAAGGAGGTTCTTTCCAGGAATCACTTCGCTCGTTATCATTGCACAAGCAGAGCCTTGTTTTTCTGTTTGGTGAAGGTTCTAATCTGACTGCCCCAGGATGTCGGAGGCGGTTCCATATTTGGCATTCAGAGCAGCCTGTCTCTAATTCCACGTGGTCTTGTGTTTGAGATGCTTGTGGGGCTGAGGTTCCCACGGGTGGCATCTCCTCCCCCCAAAGTCCCAGAGGGCAGTGAGGTGGCTCCTGCCTCCCCCGGAAGCCCCCTTTGCAGACAGCCTTACTCAGGCGCTGCTTGGCGCAGCCCAGCCTTTGAGACTTGTCTCACCAGGGCGGGGAGAGACCTCCTGAGACCACCCCCCCCCCCCCCCCGCCGCAACCAGCTCTGACCTCACCATTCATCTTCATCCTCCACCAGCTTGTGAAAAGAGCCCACTTTGGGCCCTTGAATGAGCTGTCTTCCCATCACCCAGCCAGCCTTTAAATGTCCCCTCTGTCTGCCTCCAGATAGAAAACAATGCCTCTGTTCTCGCTCCTGGCTTGGCCTTGGGAAGCACCAAGAAGGAAAGCAAAGCTGTTAAAAATATGATCTGGGCTAAAGAGGCTATTTTTGTCTTCCTAGGCTTTCCTCGTGCACTTAAGACCCCTTGTGTCCCCTAGGAGCTGGCTGTCTCCTGGCAGTTGTCTCTTAACAGAGGGAGAGACGAGCAGCCTGTGGTTACAGAGTCTGGCCGTCCTTGGGGGACGAAGGTTGGGACGTGGAGGGGTCGGGGGGCGCAGGTGCAGCCCTGTTGTAGCTCAGCGACGCGCTGGCGGCCAGGGGGATGCTCACTGGGTGTGCGTCCTTTTCCACGAGGCTCTGTCTTGTCCATGAAAAATAAACCATTAGGGCTTCCTGCTGTCCTCTGTGCCTCTGTCCCCATCCTCTGTTCTCCAAGCCATTGCTCCTGCCCTTCCCGGGTAGAAAAGTTTCCAAACCACAAGAAAGAGCGGAAAATACTACTCCCCATGAGTCTGATGCAGGATGAGCTGTTCTGGGGCTGAGAAGTAGGCGTTTGGGAGGGTAGTACCGTCTTCAACAAACAACGCCTGTGGATGCAAAGTGGCCTAGTAGTCAACCCTCATTGCCCTCACCCCCTGTCCCCGCTGTTCCAGGGCCTGAGGCCATCCAGGCACATGCTTCTAGGCTGCCGCACAGCTCTTGGCCCTATATCTCAGGGGACAGCAGCCTGGACCCACCCGTCTGGTTCCTTGCAGCCCTGGAGTTTGGGGAGGAAGGACAGACATGTATCTGGTCCTAATAGTCATCTGGGGTGACTGTACAAATGTCTAAGCCTTGTCTCAGACATGTAGATCAGTGTTTACAGGAAGGGGGCTGGGGATTTCTATGTTTTGAAGGGACATTCCAGATTTGAGAAATGTTGGTTCTGAGATTAAGAACCCTCACTTTAAATCGGTGGTTCTCATCCTTGGCTGCGTGCTGAGAGATTATGATTTAGTTACTCTGCAGTTCAACCTGAGCATCATGGTTTTTTCCAGAGCCCTCCAGGTGTTCCTAAGTGTGTAGCCAAGGTTGAGAATCACTACTGTATTTTTGTTTGTTTGTTTTGGCTGTGGGATCTCAGATCAGAGATTGAACCTGCACCCTCCGCTGTGATCCATTTTGAGTCATCTTTTCCTTTGGCGTGAGGTAGGAACCTGGGGTCATTCTTTTGCCTGTGAAGGTACAGCATCCCCAGCATCATTTGTTTAAAAGACCATCCTCTCCCCATTGCGTTGTCTTAGCACCTTCATTGAAAATCAATTGACCATAGATATAAAGGTTTATTTCTGAGCGCTCAATTCCATTCCATTGATCTAAGTGTCTGTCCTTATGCCAGCGTATCACTCTGTCTTGACTATTCAGTTGTTGTTTTTTTAAATGTGGACCATTTTTAAAGTCTTTATTGAATGTGTCACACCATTGCTTGTTTTATGTTTTGGGTTGTTGGCCTGTGGGATATTACTTCCCGACCAGGGATCAAACCCACACCCCCTGCACTGGAAGGCGAAGTCTTAACCACTCGTCCACGGAGGAGTCCCTATTCATGGTTTTAACAAATGTTTTCTGACAACGTAAGTGAAATCATTGTCAGGTCCAGCAAGTGGCAGGGAATTTGGTTCAACATAATCACCACCAATATTTCTTCCTTGCCTCTGGATAATCATATTAGCTCAGCAAAAACTGTATTAACTGTTGAGTTAAAGCTTTGGAGTCGGGTAGACCATCGGCACCCCTTGCTGGCTGTGTGGTCCTGGGCAAGGCGTTCTGGGTCCCTGTGAATATCGGGTTCCTCCAAAGGGGATTGGTGACCTTATTGTCCACTTTAGAGGGCAACTGTAAAAACCAAACAACGCTTAGCCTGTAGTCATCACTCCAGAAATTATTTTTTCAAATGCAGCTCAGCTTCTGGACGAATCGCTTAGGAGCCTTCCCCCCACACCCAGAGAGGAAACGGAGCCGCTTGCAGTGCTGGGGCTCCTGGAGACCAAGAGGTAGCCAGCTGAGGGTCCTCACCACACACCCTCCCCCGTCCCTGCCGCAGCCGGTACCATGGAGATTGTGTACGTGTACGTGAAGAAGCGCAGCGAGTTTGGGAAGCAATGCAACTTCTCCGACCGCCAGGCAGAGCTGAACATCGACATCCCGCCCAACCCCGAGCTGGCCGAGCAGTTCGTAGAGCGGAACCCGGTGGACACGGGCATCCAGTGCTCCACCAGCATGTCAGAACATGAGGTGGGTCCCTGAGCCAAGGGCCGGGCCAGTGGAGGTGTGGTCTGGCGGGGTGGCAGGTCAGGGCTGGTAAGTGGGACCTCGTGACTCCATTCCCCTGGGAAGCCAGTTAGAGTGGACCAGTGCGGATGCTGGATGTGTGAGGGCAGAATCGCGCCCAATCCCAGCTTGGTGCCCAGGGTCAGGACAAGCCCCAGCACCAACCACCCCCTGGGCCAGGCAAATGCAAATCAAGATGCCCTCTCTCTGGCCTCCCCTCTAAGACTCTTGCTAGAGTTGTTTTAGGTGCAGCTTTTGAACTGTGGTGCTGGAAAAGACTCCTGAAAGTGCCTTGGGCGGCAAAGAGATCAAACCAGTCAATCTTAAGGGAGATCAAACCTGAATATTCACTGGAGGGACTGTTGCTGAAGCTGAAGCTCCAGTATTTTGGTCAACTGATATGAACAGATGACTCACTGGAAAAGTCCCTGATGCTGGGAAAGACTGAGGGCAGGAGAACAGGGCATCAGAGGATGAAACGGCTGGACGGCATCACCGATGCAGTGAACGTGGACCTGGGCAAACTCTGGGTGATGGTGAGGGACAGGGAGGCCTGGCGTGCTGCAGTCCACGGGGTTTCAGAGCATCAGACACAACTGAGCGACTGCACAGTAACAGCTGGGAGAGGTATCTGAGGGGGCCAGGGGTTCACACCTGCAGGATCTGCCCAGCTTCTGAGAGAGAAACGGTCCCACAGAAAGTTCTGGTCAGAGGTGCCTCTAAGATAAGAGAACTGAGGGTCGTGTTGCTGTTCAAAATCCCAGATTTCTCCTGGTCTGTCTGAAGCAGGTGGTCAGCTCCCGATTATGTCAACAACTGCCGGGAGAAGATTAGATGGTCGCGTTCCTAAATCAGCGGCATGAAAACCACACTGATTTGGCCAAAACACATTATGAGTGTTTCCAGTAACTTCTGGTTCAGACACATTGACTCTCTTACTTCCCAGGGTGAGCTGATGTCCCTGGGACCAGAACAGTCCTGTTCTTGGCAGCCCCCTAAACATGAGGGCCGAGCCACACTGGCGTCTCCAATGCCAGCAGCTCTGCCCTGTTGAGACTTCTAGCTTCTGTGAGAAATGGCTTATAAAGGAAGTGAGATTGAGAGCTCAGGGAGTGTGGAGGCCCCATTTGGGGAGATGAGGAAGTTCCGGAACTAGACAGGGCTCGTGATTGCCCGACATCGTGAATGTTCCTAATGCCACTGACGTGAGCGTTTTTTTTTAACGGTCAGAATGGTAGATTTTATTTTTAAAAACATTTGTGTGTTAATTTGGCTGCACCGGGTCTTCGTTGTGGCGTGCAGGATCTCGGTCTCTGACCAGGGATTGAACCCAGGCCCCCCTCGCCTGCACTGGGGCTGCGGAGTCTTAGCCACTGGGCCACCAGGAAAGCCCCAAAATGGTACACGTGATGTTACGTGTATTTTGTGAAAGTGTTGGTCGCTCAGTCGTGTCCGGCTCTGCAACCCCATGGACTGCAGCGCTCCAGGCTCCTCTGTCCATGGACTTCTCCAGGCGAGAAGACTGGAGTGGGTAGCCATTCCCTTCTCCAGGGGATCTTCCTGACCCAGGAATCGAACCTGGGACTCCTGCGTCTCCTGCGTTGGTAGGCGGACTCTTTACCGTCTGAGCCACCAGGGAAACACATGTGTGTTTTATCACAATTGAAGAGATGCGGGGTGAGGGGACTGAAAACGAGGCAGAGGTAAGTTTAAAGAGGGTAAAACTGCATCTCTGACATCCTCGCTGCAGCAGAGATTGAGCAAAGCGAGTCCAGACTCTTACATGTTTATGTTTCGATTCCCGTCTCACTGTAAATAGTAGGATTCATCACTTTGTCCTTTGGGGTCTCACAGAGCAGATGGGTGGGTGGGCTCCTCTGGGTTTTTAGGGTTGCGGTCAGGTCAGAACTGGATTTCTCCCGGCCACCGGCATCAACTGCAAAGTGGCTTTTACTAACTCCACAGGCTGGCACGTTCATGACTGCCTGTGACCCCGTGAGGACCAGAAAGTTCCTTGGTGGTACCTGAAGACGTTGTCGCTCTGGTCAAGGGTACCTCATGAGTCCCTCCCTGAGTGCTCAGAGCCCAGGGACCCAGGAACCCCGGGTCTCTGGTTTGCAGAAGTGGCCACGTGCTTCCACCGGGGCCGGGCGTCTTCTCACCTGTGACTCTCTGTTTAGGCCAACACAGAGCGCTTTGAGATGGAGTCCAGGGGGGTTAACCACATCGAGGGCGGCTGGCCCAAGGATGTGAACCCCCTGGAGCTGGAGCAGACGATTCGCTTCCGGAAGAAGGTGGAGAAGGACGAGAACTACATCAATGCCATCATGCAGCTGGGCTCGGTAAGGCTGCCTTCGGCTCGGTCAGGGTCTCAGGCATCACTGCTTCCCCAACTGCATGTCAGGCTCAGCAGTTAGTGCTCCTTGAGGCCGGATACCGGGTACCGTATGGAACCTTCGGTCGGGGAGCAGGTAGGCAGGTCCACACAGCAGACCCAAGGGTAAGGCAGGGAGGTCCGGTGACTGAACAGGCTTTAGGAGGAATCAGGAAAGTGGGAAGCCCTCTGGGCAAAGAGACCCCCAAGGAACCCCAGCCAGCGGCTACCTGCCAATAGGGGTCATTCATTCATTCAGCACATTTGGATGGAGCTTCTAGCCTTTGCCAAGTGCAATAGAGATTGCAAAAATGAAGTTCACATATATCCCACCCTGAAGAGTTTGTGAGCCACCAGAGGCCAAAGACAAAAACAGAGATATCACAGTATTTCAGGGGCTTCCCAGGCAGCTCAGCAGGTGAAGAATCTACCTCCAGTGCAGGAGACACAAGAGATGCAGGTTCAATCCCTGGGACAGGAAGATCCCCTGGAGAAAGAAATGGCAACCCCCTCCAGTATTCTTGCCTGAAAAGATCTCATGGGCAGAGAAGCCTGGTGGGCTACAGTCCATGGGGTCTCAAAGAGTGGGGCACAACTGAGCAGGCATGTACCGCACAATCTTAACATTGAAAGGAAGGCTGTAAGAGCAGAAATGCTTTGCTATTTGCCCCATAAGGAGGGAGAGTTGATTTCCTGCTGAAGGTATCAGGGGAGCCTTCCTGGAGGAGGAGGCCCTTGAGGTTGGGTTTTTCCTTGTTGGACATTTGGAATAATGGGGGAGGGCCTTCTGGATGGAGGAAACAGGAGATGGATGCCATATACAGGGTGGCTCCTGATTCTGTTTGGCTGGAACTGTGTTTCTTCACCTTTTTTTTTCATTGCTGTCTCTCAACAAGCCTTTTTAGACATTCCCCCACCCCAGTGAAAATGTAATACCAAAGGTGTACTATATATTTATGTACTATATGTATATCTGGGAGGCCTGGCATGCTGCAGTCCATGGGGTTGCAAAGAGTCAGACATGACTTAGCAACTGAACAACCACCACAAAATGTATGTCTGTGCTTTGTACAAAAAAAAAAAAAAAGTGATATTATTTTACCCCCATGAAGCAATCTGAAAACAATTGGACCAATTTCCACCCTTTTGCGGGGTAGATGTTGCCCCCATTGGAAATTCGTGGCCTGGAAGGATGGGAAAAGACTGAGGGATATTTCTCGTCCCTCCCAGACTCCATCTCAGCTGAAAGACCTCCCTTTACCACTAAGGACTCCCACTGTGTCCCCTGCAGATCATGGAGCACTGTATCAAACAGAATAACGCCATCGACATCTACCAGGAGTATTTTGACGACGAGGACGCAGTGGAGGTGACGGACGAGGCCCCCTCAGCTAAAACCATCAATGTTTTCAGGTACCTCTGTAGCCAGGCAGGTGCCTGGCTGACCTCTGTCACCCCTGTAGATGGGTGCTTCCAAAGGGGACCCCTTACCCATCACTCCGTGCCGTGGGATAATGCCCTCTGTGCTCTGAGCTAAATAAGGGGCAGAGCGATAAAATGCCCAGTAGATAAATGGGTATGCTCCAATACCCTGGAGGCAGGTCTGGTGGGTGGACAGGGAGGAGGAGTCAGTCTCAGGAAAGACTAAAGCAAATTTGCAAAGCTGAGTACACGTGTGGTCGATTCATACAGTGTGGAGAAGGTCCAAAGCACCAGACATCTGTGATCTGGCTACACTGTGAGCAAAAAAACCCCTTGTCCCAAGCACTCGGGAGTCTTCCTGGAATAACCTCCAAGGACAGCAGTGTGACAGAAGCTTAGCCCATAGACACGTGTGTGAGATCACTGGATATTCCCTGCAGCAGGCTGTGCACTAGCCAGAGATTGGGAGCACAATAAACCCATCAGCAGGGTCTGGCTCCAGCAATTCTGCTATGCCCGCATGCTGACTACCACTCAGCCATCTGAACGAATGAGGCAGCTCCTTAGGCGAGAGTTTCTGAGGTTGCCATGTGAAGCCAAACCAAATCAAGACACTGAACAGTGTATAGAAAGCACTACCTTTTGTTTAAAATACACCTAGGTAAAACAAGCCAAATGTCCAATGACAGATGAAGGGACAAAGATGATGTGGTACATATATATAATGGCTATCACTTAACCGCTAAAAAGAGCGAAATGGTCATTTTGTAGAGATGTGGATGGGCCTAGAGTCTGTCCTACAGAGTGAAGTAAATCAGAAAGAGAAAAACAAATTTTGTACGTGGAATCTAGAAAAATGGTACAGATGAACCTCTTTGCAGGGCAGGAGCAGAGCTGCAGATGCCGAGAGCGGACCTGTGAACACATCGGGGGAGGGCAGGGTGGGTGAATCGGGAGACTAGGACTGACGTGTGTCCACTCTCGTGTGGAAGGCACAGGAAGCTCAGCTCAGTGCTCTGTGATGGCCTCGAGGGGTGGGAGGGAAGTCCAAAAGGGAGCGGATGTCTGTATTCATGCAGTTGATCAGTTCGTTATACAGCAGAAACCAACACAACGTGGAAAGGCAATTACGCACCAAAAAAGAAAATCAAATATACCTGTGTATATGTGCATGTGCGCATGTATATATCCATACATGCATACATATGTTTGCACGTGCAAGTGTGTGTTCTCGAATATGCAGGGAAAACCTGTGCTTTCGGAAGCCACTAGCATCAAACGCCAACTCTAGGGGATTCATTTTGGCACCTGGAAGGTGTTTGACCCAGTCCGAGCATGAGCAGCCAGGACTCTTCTGATCCAGGGCTGAGTCATGGCCGGCACTGCAGACTTCTAGCAATGGGCGTGCAGGAGAGGGGCCAGGGCAGGGCGGGGGCCATCTGCTCTGCTGCCCTAGCCCTGCTGGGGTCTGACCTTACGTATGGATACCCGAGAGGGCTGATGCATCAGGAACCAGCACGTCTAGCCTCCACGTTTGACAGATGAGGAAATCGGCCCCAGGGAGGAGACATGCTCAGGGCTCTCGGTGGGTGATCCAACCGAGGATGGGACTCAACCTTCTGCTTTAGCCGTGCGCGCAGGGAGGGGTGTAGTGGATGAGTCACACGACCAGAAGCTTACTTCATTTCCCCCTTGCGTTCATTTCTTCTGATGGCTTCCATGACAAAGTGTCAGCTTGGGACCGTGAAGTCTTTTTTTTTTTAACTTAATTTTTAAACATTGGAGTATAATTGCTTTAGCATGTTGTGTTAGTCTGCTGTGCAATGAAGTGACTCGGCCGTGTGTAGCACAGATCCCCTCCTGCTTGGAGCTCTCTGTGCCCCCAGCAGCCCCTCCCCTCTAGGTCATCACCGAGCCCCAAGCTGAGCTCCCACTAGCTGTCTCTTTTACACATGGTAGTCAAGGCGTGTGTACGTCAGTGCTGTTCACTCAGTTCTCCCCACCTCCCCCTCTGTGTCCACATGGGGGCCGTTACCTCTTTAATCCTTTTTTCACTGTTACACATTGTCTCTCCCCTTTCATTTTTTGAAAGTGAAGTTGCTCAGTCGTGTCCGACTCTTTGCGACCCCATGGACAGTAACCCACCAGGCTCCTCTGTCCATGGGATTCTCCAGGCAAGAGTACTGGAGTGGGTTGCCATGCCTTCTCCAGGGGATCTTCCCGACCCAGGGATCAAACCCAGGTCTCCCGAATTGTAGGCAGACGCTTTCCCATCTGAGCCACCAAATTGAGCTAATTTTTTTTGAGCAGTTGTTTTTTTTTCCCCAAAGAAAGAAAGATTACTTGCAACAAGTAAGGAGAACACCTTGGATCTTTCCCAAAGCAGTCTCTCAAGCAGTTTTAGTTCCCAGCAAAACTGATCAGAAAGTACAGAGAATTCCCGCACACCCATCCTCCCCCCACCCACAGGGCCTCTCCCACCACCAGCATCTCCTGCCGCCCCCACCCCATAGGTGGGACATTTGTCACAGTCAGAGAGTCACACTGACATCATTACACCCTGTCCTGAGTCTGCTCAGGCTACCATCTCAAAATACCATCACTTGGCTGGTTTACAAACAACTGAAATGTATTCCTCACCACTCTGGAGGATGAAAGTCTGAGCACAGGGTGCCAGCAAGGTCAGATTCTGTCTGGTGAGGACTCTCTTTCTTTTTTTTTTTCACTGTTTCTCAAAACTTGTGGGATCTTAGTTCCCTGATCAGGGATTGAACCCAGGCCCCCAGCAGAGAGAGCACCAAGTCCTAACCACTGGATGTTTCAAAATTCTTACTGCTTGATTTTTATTAATAATTCAGAGACAGCCACCTTCTTGCTGAGAACTCACAAAGCAGAAGGGGTGACCGGTCTCTCTGGACCCTCTTTTGTAAGGGCACTAATCCCATTCATAAGCGCTCCACCCTCCATCACCTAATCACCTCCCAAAGGCCCCACTTCTGGATTCCAGCACACTGGAGATTACGCTTCAACATATGAGGTTTGGGGGGATGCACTCGGCCTACAGCACACCCGGAGTCTATAGCTCACATTAGGATTCCCTCTGGGTGTCACAGATCCCAACATACAGAATAGTTTCATGGCCCTGAAAGTCCCCTGTGTTGACGCAGAAAACAAACAGTTAACAAAAGGGAAAAGGGGAAGGATAAATCAGAAGTCTGGGATTAAAAGATCTGCACTACTATATGTAAAATAAGTAAATAGCAAGGACATTCAATACAGCACAGGGAATTATATTCAGTATCTTGTGTGCTCAGCTGTGTCCAACTCTGTGACCCCCTGGACTGTAGCCCACCAGGCTTCTCCGTCCATGGGATTCTCCAGGCAGGAATACTGGAGTGGGTTGCCATTTCCTCCTCCAGGGAGTCTTCCTGACCCAGGACTGAACCCATCTCTCCTTCATCTCCTGCATTAGCAGGTAGATCTTTATCACTGAGCCACCTGGGAAGCACCTTAATATCTTGTAACAACCTAAATGGGAATGAATCTGAAAAAAAAAAAAATATATATATATATATACATATATATATATATATATATATATATATATATATATACATATTTCCTTTGCTGCACACCGGAAACTCACACAACACTGTAAATCAACATATTTCATTTGGAAAAGAATCCTCTGTGGTCCAGTGGCTAAGACTCCAAACTCCCAGTGCAGGAGGCCCAGGTTCAATCCCCGGTCAGGGAACTAGATCCCTTGTACCGCAACTTAAACCCGGAGTAGCCAAATAAACAAAAATATATTTTTGAAGTCCCCTATATTTTACCTATTTATCCCTCCCTGCCCCTAATCCCTTGGCAACAACTGATCTTTTTCCTGGCTCCGTGGTTGTGCCTTTTTCAGAATGTCATTTACTTGGAACCATACAGCATGTAGCCTTTTCAGATGGGTTTCTTTCTCTCAACAGTGTGCATTAAGTTTCCAGCATGTCTTTTCATGGCTTGATAGCTCATTGCTTTTTAATGCTGAGTACTACCAATGTTTGGATGTACCACAATTTATCCACTTACCTACTGAAGGGCATCTTAGTTGGTTCCAAGTTTTGGCAGTTGCCAGCACCACTGCTGTAAACCTCTGCATGCAGCCTTTTGTGTGGACAGAAGTTTTCGATTCAGTTGGGCAGATACCAAGGAGCCGGATTCTTCATCTTCCTTCATAGTTTAATATTAATGAGAGATCAAGCCTCAGGCTCAGAACTTGCAGCAAATGAAGACATCAGACCGAAATTTAAAATTTTATTTCCATTCTCTCTTTATTAGTTTCTCTTTGTGGTTGTGAGATCAGTTTTCCAATTAAGGGAGTCCTGAAGGCTTTGTTTTTAAAAGTAAATTTCTCCTAGTGAATGAATATTTAAAGACATTTGAATTCTTTTAAGAAAAAAAATGAGCAAATATGAATAGGAAGTCTGGGGAGCCTGGCACTCCGGTCTTCTGCCCTCTTGCCCTCCTCTAAAGGGACCCCCAGGAAATTAAGCGGCCAGCCACACATGTCTCCTGGCATCCCGATGGCAACAGGAAGTTGGCAGTGGCGTATTCTTGCTTGAACTTTCAACGGGCACCCGAAGGCATGAGCAGCGAATCATACATCTGGGACCTGGGTGAGGCGCAGAGGGGACAGGTGACCCGGGAAGGAGAGGGAGCCAGGCAGAGGCCAGCGAATGCACTGGGGGAGGTGGAAGCGGCTGGTCCCGCGCTGGGATCCCAGGCCCTGGAGGAAGCCAGTGGCTCATCCTTCCCCTGCCCGGGTTCAGGTGCAGTCAAGCGAAGCCACAGCAGAAGCAGGAGCTCCCTTCATTTCCGGATCCTGAATCAGGGCATTCGAAACCAGACCCCTGTATCCCCAACTCTGGGTCCCCAAAGAGCCTATCAGAGAGTCCCCAGCAGACTGCGAAGGGACCCGGGGGGAGGGAAGGGGCCCCCGTCCCGCCTGTCCCTAATCCCTGGCCGGTAGGGTAGGGTGTCCACCCGGGAGCGGGGACCACGGCTGACAGAGGGGCTCACTGCGCAGCAGAGCTGGGCAGGCGGCAGGTGATGGGGGCACCACGCTCTCAGACATCGCCCATCACCGTCACCGTGAAAATGAGCATTAGCTCTTAGGAGCAGGTGCGGGCGCCCAGCACGGAGCTGAGCACTTCCCACTCTCAGCCAACTCTTCCTGCCGCCCCGTGGGCGGACGCTACTGTCCCTCCATCATCCTCCGTCTACAGTCAGGGCGACTGGTTCACACAAATCAGGGGAGAGTTAGCTTTTTTTAAAAGCCTTAGGGTCCAAACCTCACTTTATACCAACCTGGGAGATGGATTAGAATGACAGTCTCTCTCTCTCTCTCTCTCTCTCTCTCTCTCTCTCTCTCTCACACACACACACACACACACACACACACACACACACACGATTCCCAAAAAATAACATCTGTAGAAGAGCCTCTAGAGGCTGGTCTCTGAGGACCAGGGTTGCAGCCTGGAGAAGGGCTTCCTAGTGTTGCCCCACTGCCCCCGCCCTGGACAAGCGGTTGAATTGTTTGACTGTGTCCTTTTCTTTCCAGGTCTGGTAGTATACATGTTTTTTGTTCCGCCTTATAGAAAACCCCAACAGGCCAGAGATCACCCTCAAGCCGTCTTCTCCTCTTGTTACCTTGGAGTATAACCCCAAAGATTCCCACGTGCTCCTGGCAGGCTGCTACAACGGGCAGATCGGTAAGGAAGGGCTTCCCCACCACCACCCGGGTGCCAGCTCAACCGCTCCCCGGGCTCTGAGGCAGCCAGGCTCCACTGCGGTTGAGCCAGGGTCCACCTGCCCGGCCAGGCTTGCCGTGGAGGAGAAAGTCAAGGGGCACATCCTGTAGCTTTCAGGCGTCAGGGTGAGACAAGTTTTGCTGCTGCCTCATCAGCGTCTTCAGGTGTAAAAGTTCAAGTGAGTCTGAAGTTAGTTCAAAATTAAAAGTTAAGAGAAAGTATAGGTCAAGTAAAGTCAAGGAATGCTTACTGGGTACCCACCCTGGAGCAGGGCTTCCCTGGTGGCCCAGATGTTAAAGAATCCACCTGCAATGGAGAAATGTGGGTTCGCTCCCTGGGTTGGGAAGATCCCCTGGAGGCGGCTGTGGCAACCCACTCCAGTGTTCTTGCCTGAAGAAGTCCACGGACAGAGGAGGCTGGCGGGCTGAGGTCCATGGGGAGCAAAGAGCCAGACACGACTGAGCGGCTGAGCACACAGCATGCCCTGAGCCAGGCTGAGGCGACTAGAGGCAAAGGGGTGGTGAGAGCACTGGGGAGCTCCCTCTCCGGAGAGGCGGCCAGGAGGACCTATATGATGCGTGCTAGGTCACTCAGCCCTGTCCGAATCTGCGACCTCGTGGACTACAGCTCTATAGGCTCCTCTGTCCACGGGATTCTCCAGGCAAGAATACTGGAGCGGATTGCCCTTTCTTCCTCCAGGGGATCTTCCCAGCCCAGGGTCAGAACTCGCATCTCTTATGTCTCCTGCTTTGGCGGGCGGGTTCTTTACCACCACCACCTGGGAAGCCCTTATATATGGTCATGGGTGTGAGTAACACCAGCCATACAGAGTGAGTGGAGAAGTGGTTCTTCCTCTTCTTTTTTTTTTTTTTGAAAGCGTTTGTGAAGAATTTATATTCATTGTTCCTTAAATATTTGGTAGAATTCACCAGATGGTTGGTCTGAGGATTTTCCTTACTGGTGGTTTTAAAATAGAAAATTCAGCCTCTTTATGTGTTACAGGTCTTCTCATGTTTTCTGTTTCTTCTTGGATCAGTTTTGATAGTTTGTGTTTTTCTAGAATTTTTGTGTTTCGTTCATGTAATCTTATTTGTTGACATATAATTGTTCATTCTCTTCTAGTCTTTCATTTCTGTAAGGCTGGCAGTCATGTCTCCTACTTCTTTCCTGATCTTAGTAATTTGAGTGTTCTTTCTTTTTCACTTGGTCAGTCTAGATAGGGGTTGGTAAAGTTTGTTTCCTTTTCAAAGAACCAACTTTATATTTTATTTTATTAATGTTTCTAAGTTGGCTTTTATTCTCCATTTATTTCCATCCTAATCTTTATTATTTCCTTCCTTCTGCTTCCTTTGGGTTTAACTTGTTCTTCTTTTTCTAAATTTCTTAAAGTAGAAGGTTATTGATTTGTATTTTTAAAAATACAGATGTTTAAAGTTATAATTTCCCTCTAAGCACTGTTTTAGCTACACTAAGTTTTCCTATGTTGGGTTTCCATATTCATGCATGTTGTATTTTCTAATTTCCCTTTGATCTCTCCTTTGACCCATGGGTTATTTAGAAGTATGTTGTTTGCTTTCTATATATTTGTAAACTTTCTACTTTTCCTTCAGTTACTGGTGTTTCTAGTTGTATTCTATTATGGTAAGAAAAGATAGCTTTCGTGATTTCAGTCTTTAAAAATCTATTGAGACTTTGGGATCTATCCTGGAGAATATTCCATGTGCACTTGAGATTAATGTTTCCTGCTTATTGCCATCTACAGCCAAAAAATTTCGCAGACTTTCCTGGAGGCCTCTGTGCGTGTTTGAGCATACTTTCAGCACAGAGCCAGGCAGTTGTCGGTTCTGCCTTAGCCGCTGCCCCGAGACTACGGGTCAGCCAGAGGTGAGAGCTGAGGGCCTTCTCAGTTCTTTCCAGTACTTGGGCCACCTTGTGTGAACATCTGACTCATTGGCAAAGACCCTGATGCTGGGAAAGATTGAGGGCAGGAGGAGAAGGGGCCGACAGAGGATTAGATGGTTGAATGGCATGGTGATGCCAGTGCCAAACTCAATGGACATGAGTTTAAGCAAACTCTGGGAAATAGTGAAGGACAGCGAAGCCTGGTGTGCTGCAGTTCACGGGGTTGCAAAGAGTCAGACATGACTGAACAACAGCGGCAGCAGAAGTGTGCACACAGCCCTGGGACCTTCTAGTTTCCCGGGGATGCATCAGAACTTTTCAAGACCCCCATGAGCATCTCACTCTCCAGCTTTTCCTTTGAAGCTTTTTGGTTAGCAGATTGTTGGCCCCATCTGTTATCCACCACTTCCGGACACTGCAAAGTTAATCCGTTGCCTGCAATTTTAATTATTTTCAAGATAGACTTGTTAAAAAGACCCTTTTCCCTGGGGAAGCTCTGAGTCAAGCTGAATACAGACAACTTTGCAAACAGGGAGGGGGTCTTCCAGGAACCACTAGACAGGTCGAACAGTGACAACTCTTTGAATAGGAGACTTTCAAAGAGCTCCAGCTCCCTTCTGCTCCATCCTGTGGCTGCCAAGACACTGGGTTTTTAACAGGAAGGCAGAGTGTTATTTTTCAAGGCTATCATAGAACTGGAGATTATAGCGTCTTAACTGGGGCAAGCCAAAATGCAACAAAACTTACTATTCTTATCAATATTCAGCTATTTTTCTTGAATAAACACTCTGATTTGCTGCCAGCCTTTGACTAATTTCCAGAGTTCTGGAAAAGTTGACTCTGACCATCGATTTTGCCAACATTCTCATGGACTTTATGGAACAGAGAATTCTCAGAGGTCCTTGCTCTTCCATTTTTGCTGATGGGACACCCAGAAAACTGATGTTTAGATCCCATGTGAGCTCAGAAGAAACCTGTCCCTGTGGCCCTGAAGTTTCCCATCTACCGGCCACCCCTGGCCTTGAAGTAGCCAAACACTTAATCCTGGCCTCCTGAGACCTCTGACCTCCCTCTTAGACCTGCTGCAACCCCCCTCCAGGGAGCCCCTCTGTGATGAAATGGAAGTGGACTCCCATCGAGTGGAAGTGTTAGTCGCTTAGGCGTCTCCGACTCTTTGTGACTCCCTAGACTGTAGCCTGCCAGGCTCCTCTGTGCATGGGGTTCTCCAGGCCCTCCTCCAGGGGATCTTCCCGACCCAGGAATCGAACCCGAATCTCTTGTATGTCCTCAACTGGCAGGCTGATTCTTTACCACTAGAGCCACCAGGGAAGCCCATAAATCTCCCTGCAGCTTTATCTGGGTGCTAGCCCTCTGAAAGGCTGAAGCAGAGTCACTTGGCCATGGTTTATTCAGGAGCCCTGCCTCGCTCATCACTCATAACCCCTTTCAGTGGTTTTCCCTGCCAGCCCAGACCAGCCCAGGCCCTGGGGCTCTGCTGTCTATGAGAAAGACACAGTGGGACCTGCCCTCGAGCACTGCTTTGCCTGAGCAGAGCAAGCTGAGCTAAGAAAACCCATTTCTGGGCCAGACTGGTGCAGGGCCAAATGCCTTAGACTTGGATTCCATAAATCGAGATTTATGGATCATGGACTTCTGTTGTTGTATTACAAAACCCGCTTTCCTTAGAAACAGCTCTGAATAACAGGGTGGGTCCTCACCATATATTCGTGGGAAAATGAAGACAGAATCCATCAGGACAAAAAATATATATAGATAGATAAGCTTTGAGTCTTTCTTGATAAAGCAGAAGAGATGAAGTCCTAATAATGAATCCAAAGAAAGGATAAATCTCCCTCTTGAGTTTCTTTTCTGATCATCAGCAGCAGAGGTACAGAGGCAAAAAGGGAATGAATGGACACGACAGGAGAGATTTGCCTAAGTGTTCTTACTTTCTCCAGGATGGAGGAGCTCCTCTCTCTTCCCCTGCCTCACTCCATCCTGAGGCGCCTCCTCAATCTTAGTTCTTCCTCACTTCCTCCAGGAAGCCTTCCCTGACTGCCTCCCTGTGTCTCCCCGGGGAGCAATCACAGCACGGGCTGTAACTTGGCAGATTTCCCTTCCGGTCTCCTAAGGACTGTGGCTGTCTAAGTCCCAGTGGCTTCCCCAGGGCCCAGCGTGATGCTCACCACATGTTAAGGGCCCCGATGGAATGCATGAAGTGAGCTTCAGGGGCTGGTAGGAAACTCAGGCTGGCTTGAACTTAGCTCTGATTCTTAAAAAAAAACCACGTGCCTGTCAAACCAACTCAAGCAGCACCCCCGACCCCGTGCTCCCTGCGCTGAGACAGGAAGCCTGCGCCCCCAGCGCCCACCCCCTCATCTCCTTCCCCGCCAGCCTGCTGGGACACGCGGAAGGGCAGCCTCGTGGCAGAGCTGTCCACCATCGAGTTCAGCCACCGAGACCCCGTGTACGGCACCATCTGGCTGCAGTCGAAGACGGGCACGGAGTGTTTCTCAGCGTCCATGGACGGGCAGGTACGAGCCGCCAGGCGCTGGAGGCCAGGGAGTGGGAAGCAGCGGTCACACGCCCCCATGGGGATCACCTAAGAGCGTTGCCTTTTGCATTCCATTGTAAAATCAAGCAGTAGGTAATAGATGCCTGTGAAACAGGAGCCTAAGAGTACAGGAGGCGGGAAGTGAAGCCGTCCCCCCCCCCCCCCCGCCTCTGCCCCCAGCCTCCCAGTCCCCCTTCCTGCGGCGCCCACTTACATCGGCCTCTCCGTCTGCCTCCAGGCTCAGCATCCGCATACAGAGCAGACGTGTACGTCTTTGCACTCTTCCTGTGCGCCTTGCGCGTTGATTTGCACTTGATGGTTTTCATTCGGCATGTCTCAAAGATGAGTTTACGTTTCATAAAGTGCTGCCTGCCCCCATGCCTGTTGAGGACTTAATAAATTATGGATAGGCTGTACTTTATTTAAGTGGATTTTAATAGTTTGTAGTTACCAAAAATGTAGCAAAGAGTGTGCTGGAGGGGTTGAATTTTTTTGTTGGAGTTTTATTGCTTTACAAAGCCATGTTAGCTTCTTCTGTACAACAGACTGAGGCAGCCATGTGGATGCATATTCCCCATCCCTCCTGAGCCTCGCTCCGGCTCACCCAGCTAAGTCATCACAGCACCAAGCTCAGCTTCCTGTGCTATCTGGCAGGTTCCCACTAGTTATCTAGTTTACACATGGCAGTATATTTAGGTCAGTCCTACTATCCCAGTTCGTCCCATCCTCCCCTTCCCTGCCAGTGCCCACACGTTGCTTCTCTATACCTGCATCTCTATTCCTGCCCTTCAAATAGGCTCATCTGTACCATTTTTTCTAGATTCCATATATATGCATTAATATACGATACTTGTTTCTCTGCACAGAGTGTATTTGCATATAGATTACTGCATACGCATGAAGCGTACACATAGGTTCCTGGCAGTGGAATTTCTGGGTCAAAGCATATGTGCACTTTGAATGTTGCCATATATTGCCATATTGTGAGAGGTCTTTAAGGATATAGACTCCAGGGCCCACACCTGGCAGTTTTCACTCAGTAGGTCTGTGGTGAGGCTGCCTGCTTCCGGATTTTAGGGAGCTTGCCCAGGACTCTGATGATCAGCCAGGACTATGGACCAGAGGAGCGATTCTCAAAGCACGCCTGTTCCCTCGGTTGCTGGGTGTCCGACACCCCCAGGAAGGTGGGGGGTAAGAACTGCGGGCCCAGCCCTCAGAGCGGCCCCTTTCCCTCCAGGTCATGTGGTGGGACATCCGGAAGCTGAGCGAGCCCACAGAGGTCGTCATCATGGACATCACCAAAAAGCAGCAGCTGGAGCACGCCTTGGGGGCCATCTCCCTGGAGTTCGAGCCCACTCTGGTGGGTGTCCCCTGCTCCCCCTTCCCCGCCTCCCGTGGCCGGGGCAGCCAGAGCCGAGGGCAGGCCCGTGGCTGCCGTAGCAGGGCCTCTTGGGCCCAGGTTACTTCTCGCCGGGTGTTCTGGACCGTCGTCTGTGGTCCCCCCAGACCTGTGCGGTCTTTGCAACCTCTTTCCAGCAGGGGGCAGCAGAGTAGAGGCAGAAAGCCCCTTTAATTCATTGAGTTACATTTGGCGAGTGTCTGGGCTGATCAGAAGGCGAGCTTTCTGACTGCGCGGGCTTCCAGAGACGCCCCTTTCTACAGGAAGAGCCATGTCCAGGATTGGCATTCGGACGCCAGGCTCTGCCTCCGTCCCCGCCTCATGTCCTCATGTGGGACCCTGGGCTGGCAGCTCACCCCCCGAGGGGAAAGAAGAGGTGTTGGAGAGGAAAATGCCATCAGAGCAAACCCGATCTGGGGTTTGCTCTGGGCAAACCCGATCACAGACCTATGATGGCATTTAGTAACTGAGAAGGAGCAGTAAAGAGCAAAGCAGAGGGCTTCCCTCGTGATCCAGTGGTTAAGAATCCCCCTTCCAAAGCAGGAGACGCAGGTTGGATCCCTGGTCCATGAACTAAGATCCAACATGCCACAAGGCAACTAAGCCCACAAACCATAGCTACGAGCCCGAGGGCCGCACCTAAGATCCAACACAGCCAAATGAGTAATCTAAAAAAAGAGAAGGGAGATAAATAAGAAGCAGTGGCTTCCCTGGTGGCTCAGTGGTAAAGAATCCACCTGCCAATGCAGGAGACTCAGTTTCATCTGGGAAGATCCCACGTGCCGCAGAGCAGCCAAGCCAGGGGGCCACGATTATTGGGCCTGCCCTCTGGAGCCCGAGAGCTGCTACCACTGAGCCCAGCTGCTGCAACTGCTGAAGCCCGCATGCCCTGGAGCCCATGAGCCACCACAGGAGATGCGGCTGCAGTGAGACGCCCACGCGCCACAATGAAGACTAGGCCGAGATCGCCACAACCAGGGAAAAACCCGAGTCACGACTCAGCACAGCCAAAAACAAAAAATAAATTTTTTTTTTAGAAGAAGAAGAAATAGCAAAGCAGTCATGTGGTTGTGTCCAAGGAGGGAGGCTTCTGGAAGCTCAAATGCAGAGTCCCTCTAAAGCAATAAAATGACCTTCCCAGATGGCTCCTGGCCTGACCCCCTCCTGGGATCGTCACTGGTTTGCCTCCAGGCCGACATCATTCCCAGGCCCTTAGGAGGTGGACAGGCTCTGGCCCCACCCTTGCCCTGGGAGTACCTCCCCCACCCCAAGCTGGGGGATGAATGTGGTGGGGAAGGTGGGTGACAACTTTACTGAACACCCCTCACCCCCCAAGCCCCGCGCACTGGGGGGAGGACGCAGAAAAAGGTTCTGTCCTAGAATCAGAGAGTTCTAGGCCAAGTGCTAGATGCAATGACCACACCATCGCTGGTCCCCACTTGCCCCCTGCCTTGTCGCTGAGTGGACACTCTGTGCTGGCCCCTTGTAACTAACTGCCCGATGCGATGAGCTTGTGTAATCATCCATGACCGTCTTGTAAGCTAATGGGATTATCATTATCCCAACTTTGCAGATAAACAGAATGAGTCTCAGTAGGGAGGCGAGTCGCGTGCTCCAGGGTGCGGAGCCGCCGGGGGCTCAAACCCAGGGCTCTGACTCCAGGGCGGGGCTTTCCACTCTCACCCCACGAGGGGTCTGAGGCGTGAGGGCTCATCTCCCTTCCTACTTTCGGAGGCCCTGGAACTGGCTTTAGTCCTTACTTTTCTGGGCTTCTCAAGCTCTCTGTCTTCACTTTCCTTTAATGCCCCCCTCACCCCATTTATAGGAGTTTCCCGATGGCTCAGCAGATAAAAAAATCCTCCAGCAATGCAGGGGACACAGTAGATGAGGGTTTGATCCCTGGGTGGGGAAGATCCCTTGGAGGAGGAGATGACAACCCACTCTAGTATTCTTGCCTGGAGAATCTCAAGGACCGAGGAGTCTGGCGAGTACAGTCCATGGGGTCGCAAAGAGTCCAACATGACTGAACAACTAAGCAAGCAAGCCCTCCATTTGTAGACCAGCCATTCTTTTTAATTGTGGTTAAAAAAAAGAAATTTAAAAACACATAATGTAAAATGTACCACCTTAACCATTCTTTTCTAAAAAAATATTTATTTATTTGGCTGTGTCAGCCCTTAGTTGTGGCACGCAGGACCTCCGTTGCATCGAGTGGGATCTTTCATTGCAGTGCATCGACTCTCTAGTTGTGGTTCATGAGCTTAATTGCGCCACGGCATGTGGGATCCTAGTTCCCCGACCAGGGATTGAACCCCTGTCCCCTGCATTCAAGGTGAATTCTTAACCCCTGGACCACCAGGGACGTCTCCACCTTAACCATTCTTAAGTGGACCACTCAGTAGTGTGAAGTATATTTACACTGTGGCCTCTCCAGAACTAGAACTTCATCTTGCAAAACAAGCTCTGTATCTTTTAATCAACA
>CM035286.1:55712381-55866919 GCA_020226075.1 Hydropotes inermis | reverse complement strand
CAGCTTCCTTATCCATTCGTCTGCTGATGGGCATCTAGGTTGCTTCCTGTGTTTGTCTTTCTGTGACGAGCTTTTTTCACTCAGCACAACACTCTCAAGGTTTATCCACAGTGTGGCACATGGAAGAATTTTTCTCTCTTTTTTTTTTTCTTGAGGCCAAATAATATCTCATTGTATGAATAGACTGGGGTTCCCTGGTGGCCCAGGTGATAAAGACTCTGCCTGCAGTGCAGCAGACCTGGGTTCGATCCCTGAGTCAGGAAAACCCGCTGGATAAGGGAATGGCAACCCACACCAGTCTTCTTGCCTGGAGAATTCCATGGGCAGAGGAGCCTGGCTGGTACAGTCCGTGGGATCACAAAGAGTCGGACACGCAACTAACACACACACGTGAACAGACCACATTTTGTTTTCCATTCACGTGGACACTGGGCGGCTCTTAGCTCTTAGCTCTTGTGAGTCAGGGTGCTATGGAGGGGCCTCCCTGGGGGTGCAGTGACTAAGACTCTGAATTCCCAGTGCAGAGGCCCCGGCTCAATCCATGACCAGGGAACTAGATGCTGCATGCCACAGCCAAGACCCAGCGCAGCCAAATACATTTCGAAAAACAAAGCAAAAAGCAAAGAACCAAAAAACTCCAGCAGCAATCATGGGACATGGGTATGCAATGAAGCCCAAGTTTGCTGGGGGCTGGAGGGGGCGCTTCTAGACTCGTGGGTCACGTGATTCATTCAGCCATTTCCTTTGTGTGTAGACAGACATTCAGGATCTTTTTTTGGCAAAATGCTTAGTGCCGCATGATGCTGCATGAAGGGCTGGTGATGCAACTCTAGGGAACAGATGGCTGGGGGGCTTCATCACTCGTGGGGCCCTTGAGCAGGTGCTAAAGAAGGGGGTATCTGCTCGAGCTGATCAAGAGTGGGGGCAGCCCCCCAAAGGGAGCGGGGCACAGCTCAAGCAGAGGTTTAAACCGAAGGCAGTTTCAGCACCTTTGGGCCTCCACCCCGCTGGTCCCACCGCTCTGACCCCGGAAAGCCATTCTCCTTGCCAGCTTAACCCTGAGCTGAGGTTTCACGGAGCCTTCCACTCATGCACCCCCTCCACAGCCGACCAAGTTCATGGTGGGCACCGAGCAAGGCGTCGTCATCTCCTGCAACCGCAAGGGCAAGACGCCGGCCGAGAAGATCGTGTGTACCTTCTCAGGCCACCACGGCCCCATCTACGCCCTGCAGAGAAATCCATTCTACCCAAAGAACTTCCTGACCGTCGGCGACTGGACCGCCCGCATCTGGTCAGAGGACAGCCGGGAGTCGTCCATCATGTGGACCAAGTGAGGGGAAGATTGGGGCGGGAGAGGGGTGCCGGGGCCAGGCGGGACCGAAGGTCCCAGTCCAGCCCAGGGGGGCCTTGAGCCTCTGTGCGTCCACCCATAAAAACGGATAAAATGTTCCTCACCAAACATCCGAGCTTATGCTAAGAAATAGCTTGATTCAGCGACTTCAGAAAGGAGTCCGCTTCACACTGCCCATTCATCCACTGATGGACACTGGGGTTGTTTCTGTATCCTGACAATTGTGAATAATGCTGCAGTGAACATGGAAGGGGGGTAGGTGTCTCTTAATGATCCTGACTTCAATTCCTTTGGATAGAGACCCAGAAACGGGGGGCTTCCCTGGCAGTCCAGGGGTTAAGACTCCAGGCTTTCAGTGCAGAGGATGTGGGTTTGATCCCTGGTTAGGGAACTAAGATCCCACATGCTTTGCAGCCAAAAACAAAAAAGAAAAAAAGTCCCAGAAACAGGATTGAGGACCTTCCACACTGTTTTCCATGGTGGTTGCACCAGTTTGCATTCCCACCAACAGTGCACAAGGGTTCTCGTTTCTCCACATCCTCACCCACACTCATCTTTGGGTTTTCTAATATTTTATCCATCCTCACAGGTGTGAGGTGATATCTCATTGTGGTTTTGGTTATCTTCCTCTGATGATTAGTGATGTCGAGCATCTTTTCACGTACCTGTTAGCCATTTGTTTGTCATCTTTGAAGAAATGTCTGTCCATGTCGTTTGCCCACTTTTTTAATTGGGTTATTTGGTTTTGTTATGTTTTGTTGTGCCATTGAGTTGTATAAGTTCCTTATATATTTGGGGTGTTAAACCTTTATCAGATATCTGTTTTGCAAATATTTTCCCCCATTCCTTAGGTTGCCTTTTCGTTCTGTTGACTATTTCCTTTGCTCTGATCCTTTTTAAGTAGATACAATCCCACGTACTTATTTTTGCTTTTGTTACTTATGCTTATGCTTTTGGTGCCAAATCCAAAAATTCATTGCCAAGGCCACTGTCAAGGAATTTTTCCTCTTTGTTTTCTTCTGGAAGCTTTATGGTTTCAGATGATATGTTTCAGTCTTTAGTTCATTGAGAGTTCAGTTTTGTCTATAACATAAGGGCCCAGTTTCATTTTTTGCTGTAGAAATCTTTGAAAATCAAGGTTAAATCAAGTAGGCAGAATAGCCCTGTCTTCATCTGAATAGTGTGAACGTTTCTGGGTAGATTTTCCTTCCTCTGACTCCTTTTCAAGTGAGTCTCATGGCCAGGGGGCCAGGCCCAGGCCTGTGCCCTTGAGTTAGATATAAACATCAGACCCCTTTACAATGCAGACTCTGAACAGTGGGAGGTGAGGCTGGTGCGGCTAGAAGTCAGACACCGGGAAGAACTTCCTTGCCAGGCTGAGACCCAGGAGCCAGGGAGGGGGCTGGATGAGCAGGACCTCAGCTCAGCAGGCTCTCCCTGCGTCCCAATCCCCCCGTGGTCCCTGACCGGAGGGCCTGGCTTCCTACAGGTACCACATGGCTTATCTCACGGATGGCGCCTGGAGCCCCGTGAGGCCGGCGGTTTTCTTCACCACCAAGATGGACGGGACCTTGGACATCTGGGACTTTGTGTTCAAGCAGTGCGACCCCGCCCTCAGCCTGAAGGTCAGGTGCACCCCCCTCCCGGTGCATCCAAGCCCTCAGAGGCCTGGCCTCTCCCCTCACCAGGCCTGTTCCTTCCGCAGCAGAGCCTCCCAGCTGAGCCAGCCTTATCTTATCAGCAGAGGTGGGGAGAGACCTGCAGGCTGGGGCCATGGGAAAGAGCGGGGCTGGGGGAACTGCAGCATGAAAGGGCCGCTGGAGGGACTCTCCTGGCAGTCCAGTGGTTAAGGTTCTGCCCTCCCATGCAGGGGGCATGGGTTCAATCCCTGGTCGGAGAACTAGGATCCACATGCCTATCTGTGTGGCTATTTAAAAAAAAAGGAAAGAAAGTGAGGCTGGACTGAATGAGTGGGTGTGGTGGGCGGGGTCCAGTGGGAGATGAGGCTGGAGGGAAGGGTCTTGCAGCCGACCTTAGGGTGTGGATGCCCTTCTGTGGGTTAAGGCTGGGGTCCCCCTCGGTCGGGGAAGTCCCCAGCGGTGTATGAATGGGGCTGCCGGCCTAAGCCTCCCCAAGAACCAGATGACCAGATGAGCGGAGGGTGACGTGGCTCTGCCTGGCCCTCCAACAGGTCTGTGACGAAGCCCTCTTCTGCCTCCGGGTGCAAGACAACGGGTGCTTCATCGCCTGCGGCTCCCAGCTGGGGACGACCACGCTGCTGGAGGTCTCGAACGGGCTGTGCACCCTCCAGAGAAATGAGAAGAACACGGCTTCCGCGGTAGGTGTGGGCCCCCGGCAAGGTGGGCACACTGGCTCCGGTCCTGGCCTGGCCCCCTGGCCGAGCGGGTCGGTCAGAGAAGGGCAGACGCGCTTCCACCGCCTCCTGGGAAGTGGGTGGACATTCAGGAGGGGGGTGGTCAGGGAACAGACCTGAGAAATGGGTTTTGGCCGAGTCCGAGCCCGCCCAGGCTTCACTGCTTGTAGCCGAGTGACCCTGGGAAAGTCTCTTGACTTCTCCAGGCTTTGATTTTCTTCAGCTGCAGGTCCAAGCAGTATGACTCGGTCGTTTTGTCTAGTTGTAAACAGTATACATTTGGGGCAGCCAAGCCTCTCTGAGGAAGGCTTGAAAGAAAGTGAAAGTGAAGTTGCTCAGTCCTGTCTGACTCTTTGCAACACCATGGACTGTAGCCTATCTGGCTTCTCCATCCATGGGATTCTCCAGGCAAGAGTACTGGAGTGGGCTGCCATTTCCTTTTCCAGTGGATCTTCCTGACCCAGGGATCAAACCCAGGTCTCCTGCATTGCAGGCGGACGCTTTACCCTCTGAGCCACCAGGGAAGCCCCTAAAGAAGGCTTAGCCGATGCCAATAGAGAAGCAGCTGGAAGGGACTGCTCGGGGGAGGGGGTGCCGGGGGGCTGAGATCCGTCACCCTGGCCGGGAGCCCTGGAAACACCTCCCTAGAGCCATGGGGCACCCAGAGGCGTTGAAACGCCCTGGTGCTGAGATCCTGGCAGGCCCTCCTGGCTCTGCCTGAGCGTGCAGTGCCCCGCTGAGCTGGGCCTCCGGGGGCCCCAGGGACACCACCTAGAACACCCCCAGAGGGCACGCTTCACACCGGCGTCAGGGTCTTGGAACTCCTTGGAACTGCGTGACTTGGCATCCCTGCTCCCCTCCTGCGAGCCCCAGTATCTAGCCCCCGCTTTCTTGCCATCGGCCTGGAGCGGGGCTCTGGGGGGCTGCCTTGAGCAGAGGGAGGGGAGCCCGCTGGCCCCCGCGCTGGGAGCCAGGGCTGCCCGCCCGCCCCTACTGAGGCCTCCCTGGCCCCGTGGCCCAGATATTCGAGCGCGAGACACGGCGGGAGAAGATCCTGGAGGCCAGGCACCGGGAGATGCGCCTGAAGGAGAAGGGCAAGGCCGAGGGCCGGGACGACGAGCTGAGGGACGAGCCGCCCGTCTTGACCCTGGAGGAGCTGGTCACCAAGGCCGAGGAGGAGTTCTTCGACGTCATCTTCACCGAGCTGAAGAGGAAGGAGGCGGAAGCCATGAAGAAGAAGCCCAAACCTGTAGGAGCCTCGCGCAGGGGCTCAGGGTGGGGTGGGCGGGAGGGAGCCCCGGGGCTCCGGCCACCTGCCTGCTGACCCCCTGGGCGGCCCCGAGCAAGTGGCCCCACCAGGCGGACCTTCCTTTGTCCATCTGGCAAATGGGGACAGCGACTCCCTTCCTCCTGGGGAATTCTAAGTCTCCTAACAGGCTTCTGGCCCCCTGAGCTTCTCAGAATCCTCTGCCCACACCCCAGGGGGCACCTTGAACGCCATTCGTGTGACCAACTGGATGAGGACCCAGGGCTACCTGAGCCGTGACAGGAGAGGGGGCCTGGAGGCCTGGGGGGCAGACAGGGGGCTGTGAGGTCCGCGGTGACCCCGCCTGGTGTGAGGGGCTGACACTGGTCCTGAGCTCGGCCATCCACGCCAAAGAGTCGGCCCAACTCGGAGCAGACTAGGCAGCAGCATCCAGCCATGGCCCTATGCCAGAGCACTTCCTAGCCGTGTCGCCTGGGCTGGTCACTCCCCTTCTTAATTCCTTCATTTCCATCTGGAATAGGAGGAGGCTGAGCGATGAAGGTGGTGTCTGGTCACCTTCCAGACCCTCCTGGGTACCAGGGAACGGAGAAAGGAAAAGATGTGGTCTGCCTGGACCATTACTTTCAGGGGCCCAGGGATAAGATGCCAAGATGCGGAAGAGTAAAAGCCCAGCGTGCCAGGGAGAAGAAGCGAGCGTGGAACAGCGTCTGCCCTTGTCGGCAAGACTTGAGGGGGAAGGAACACGTACAGAGCAGTTCAAGGGACTTTCCCGGCGGTCCAGTGCTGAGGACTGCATGCTTCCACTGCCGGGGGTGCGGGTTCTATCCCTCGACAGGGAACTAAGATCCGGCATGACACACAGAAAAAAAAAAAAAGGGATTGAGAAGTTTGAGACAGTGATAACAGAGCGCTGAAGCTGGGCTGAAGCCATCACCGGCCCATGAAGCCAGCCCGCAGCGGCAAGAGGGGCTGGGTGGCCGGTCCTCAGGCAGCAAGGGAGTGGCCAGGTCAGAAGGTGGGTGAGCACGCGGAGGAGCTGACCGGTTCCATCTCGTGACTGCTCCCCGCACCGTCTCCCTGTCCCTGGGTCTTGAGACAGGCGGTGACTTCTGTGGGCGCGTTTTGCACCTGGAGACAGTCGGATCTGAGCGGCCTTACTCTCTCACCATCCGGCGGTCGGGGGTGGGGAGCCAAGGTGAGGCTGGAGTCCCGGCTTTCTGACCCCATGGCCCGGGCCCCCCCTCAACTGTCCACGCTGGGCCCTCCAGAAGGTCTGCAGGCAAAGTGCAATGCGGCTACTGACTCCGTGCCTGCTGCACCCTGAATGTGCTCCCCACAGCGGCTGGAGCACTCTGGATGGAGACACTGACTCTCAGAAGGGGTCACGCTTCACAGAGCCTGGCCCCCTCCCTCTGCCGCCCGCCGCAGGCTGCCTGCGCGTCTCTGCGTCCCTGCACTTGGCCAGACGTGCTGGAGTCAGAACAGAGAATCCTCTGCTGGGTCCTCCCCTGAATTATTTCGAATCCCAGCCACTGCCCTGAAGGAATCACGCCGGGCGTTCGGGCAGGGGACCTAGGGGTATCTTGGGGGAGCTAGCTTGTGGCCGCCCAGGCAGCAAGCGGCCGGTGCCCGCCGTCCACGCCCGCTGGAGCCGAGTACCCTCTCAGCCCCTGAGGCCGTGGTGCTGGCTGCATGGTCTCCTGGGCGCCCGGCATTCCTGGGCTCAGGGGTTAACATCCCGGTGCCAGGAAGGCCTGCCCCCTACCAACGAGTCTCTGCTGTCTTTCCGTAGCTGAAACAGCCAAGCCAGGAGACAGATGAGGAGGTGCATGGAGAGGAAGAAGCGGAGGAAGAGAGAGGCGATGGTGAAGGGGAGGAAGGAGGCGGTGAAGAGAGTCCAGCACTGGGAGGTCAGCCCTGACCGGAGCCCAGCTCTCACGCGCACCTGTGTCCCCTCTCTGGGCACCGCCCTGGTGTTACAAGTGGGAGCTGACCGCCTTCCTGAAAGGGGACGGGAGGCGCAAAGGGACTCTGACCCAGCCCTCCTCGCCTACAGATCCCCAGTCCCCACCGACTCCCTGAGGCCCCTCGGAGGGAGCGAAGGGGCACAGGTTCATCCCCGAGCTGGTCCCCAGCCAAGCTCAGACTGCTCCCCTAACCCCACCATCCTCGTGGATTCAGCTTCTCGAGGGCTGTCCCGATGAGCATCTCCCTTCATAAGCCTGCAGAGCCTTCTCCGGGCTTGCCATGGCCACCGTCGGGCCTCGGGAAGGCCTGTGGGTGGGGACGGGTGGGGGGCCTCTCATTCTCCTTTACTGAACGTCCCCACCCACATACGGCTGGGGAACACAAAGCCTGTCCACTTCTAAGATGTCTGTCCAAGCAACTTCCCTGGGAGATGTTTACCTCCAAAAGGGCGAGAGAAAAGGGCGAGAGATGACGGATGAAACAAGCCTGGTGAACACAGCGAGCTTTCTGCTATCTTCGTGCTCGTAAAGTTAAATTATTAATAATAATAATGACAGTACTAAAGGTTAGTGCTTACTATGCCTCCTGTATTTGGAGCTTTTCAAGTTATCTCTGTCGTTCTTTTGATAAAGTCAGTGGAAGCTTCCTGCTCTGACTGTTCCTCCTCAGCAGAGGGAGAAACGGGTTCTGGGAGACGGGTGGGCACGTGCCAGATGACAGGGCTCACGAGCGTCGGTGCGGGGACGGGAGCCCAGGCAGCTCACCGTGAGCCTGGCAGGTGACCACAGGCTGGGTGCTGTGCAAGGTCCTCTGGGGCTGCAGCGTGGGTGGCGGGCTGCCCTGAAACCACCACAAAGCAGAGCGTCCAGCGGCCAGAAACGGTAGGACCAGAAGAGCAACCTAGAAGCCGGCATGCACCAGGAGAAGTCCCGGACCACCGTTTGGTCTGCAGGTGTCCGATGGCCCCCAAGGTGACCGGAAGTGCCCTTTTAAAGACGACCTATGTTAAGAGTCTCACTGGGGAAGGACCAAGGGTCAGCCATCCCTTGTGCCCAAAGAAGGGGAAAAAAATCCAGTTGCCATGATAAAACAGTCATCAAGGAGCACATGGATAGAGCACTTGATGTTTGCAATAGCCCCAGAAGGGGTGATATTACCACCTTCAATCCCTGAGTCATTACGTGCCTGCCAAGCAAGACCCCAAGGGGCGGGGCTGCCCGAGTCTCATGGGAGCAAGTGGCATAGCAGGGACCCCGGAGCTTATGCCCTTATGCACCCCATTCCTCGGTCTCCCAGGAGGAGGAAGGGGCTGGCCCACCTGCATCCAGGGAGGGGCTGCTGGCACATCCCACACCCTGCTTTGTGGGGTCTCCCGTGATGGGCCCCTCACTGCGGGAGGACGCAGGGAGCCCCAGAACTGCCCGATGAAGGTCAGCAGTGTCAGTGGAGGGGCGAGGGGGTGATTTTGCCTTCAGGGGGACCCTTGGCCATGTCTGGGGACATTTTGACTTTTTTAATTGATTTATTTTTGGCCGCTCTGGGTCTTCGTGGCTGCGCACAGGCTTTCTCCAGTTGCCGAGGGCAGGGCTCCTCTCTAGCGGCGGTGCTGAGCCTTCTCATGGCGGCGGCGTCTCTTGTCGAGGAGTGCGGGCTCAGCTGCCCTGCAGCATGCAAAATCTTCCCGGGACAGGGGTCAGACCCCTGCACCGGCAGGCGGATTCGTAACCCCGGGACCACCAGGGAAATCCTGGGGGCATTTCAGATGGACATAACGGGTCGGAGGGCGCTACTGGCATCCCACGGATAGAAGCCACAGATGCTGCTAAATATCCGAGGGTGCACAAGACAGCCGACACCTCAGTGAATCATCTCGCCTGAGGTGTCAGCAGCGCGGAGGTCAAGAAACCCTGACTTACGCAAGACAGTCTATCCAAATGAAATCTCCTGGAGGAAGTCAGCGCTCCCTGCGTTGGCCCTGCACGCTGACTGACCGCTGAGTGAGACGTTCGGCCTGTGAACTCCCAGGGAGAATATTCCCTTGCTGTACCAGAATCTGGGCCTTTGGCTGGCGCTGGCCAGGGTGGGCCACCTCCGGAGTCTCAAGCCCTTCACTGTGGTGCAGATGTGCCGTGGTGCCAGATGGCATTTGAGGAACGGGTGTGGGAGCGGAGAGGAGACCCCGCGGACACCGCAGGGCAAAGGCTGTCGTGGGCTCTGAGCATGTGGCACCCACCACCGCCCATCCTCACTGATGACCGTCTGCCTTCTCGTTCATCAGCCTCCCCTGGAGCCTTTGCCTGGTCTTCCCCGACAGGGAGCAAGACAAAGCCATGATGCGTCACAGGGTCCCAAACTCCGCTGGAAAGACCTGGCACGTGGGCACGGAATGTGGATGACGGGGCCTGGGTGCAGGGACCCATCCAAGCAGGACGGGAGAGTGGCAGAAGCAGCGGCCGGACAGGTGTGTCCACGGCAGTTAGGGCCCCCCACCCCGGGGTCCACGCACACCCCGGGGAGAGTCTGCTCCCTCCCGGACCCGTGTCCCTCTCTGCTGCTGTGATCGATTGTGATGCCGCTGACCAACGACACACAGCCTCTACCGGGGCAGCCGGGGACGCTATGGGGGAGTCATGGCCCCACGTGCCCTTCTTCCGGGCAACTGGGTTCTGTGGGCCCCAGGGCAGGACTCTGAAGAAGGATCTCCTTGCCCTTTGTTAGAAACCAAGTGCTCCCCCAGGGTCCAGAGACCCCTGAGACGGCATTGGCCCCAGGGGAGGCCAAGGGGGGCTGCTAGGAACCCACTTGGGCCTGTTCTCTGTCAGATTTCAAAGTGGGGGAGAGAGCAGGCAGGGGGCCCAGGAGGACGTGATGCCGTCCAGGTGAGAAGAGGTAAAAGCTGGAGCCCAGGCCGTGTGGCCAGGAGGTGGCGAGGAGGAGACGCACTTGCCGAAGCAGAACCGCCAGGATCAGAGTACAGTTTGGGTTAGGCTTCAGTGCTTCCACTGCCAAGTGCCCAGGCTTGATTCCTGGTCAGGGGACTAAGATCCCGCATGCCACATGGTGTAGGTTGAAAGAAAAGAGGACTTCCCTGGTTGTACAGTGAGTAAGAATCTGCCTGCCAATGCAGGGATCACGGGTTCTATACCTGGTCCAGGAAGATCCCACATGCTGTGGAGCAACTAAGCCCAGGCATCACAGCTACTGAGCGGGTGTCTAGAGCCCGCGAGCTGCGACCACCTAGCCCACGGGCCGCAACTACTAGAGCCACTGCGCCTGGCGTCTGTGCCCCTCGACAAGAGAAGAAAGCTGAGCGCTGCAACGAAGGATGTCCCCCGCTTGAAGCAACTAGAGAAAGCCCGCGCAAAGCAATGAAGACCAAGCACAGCCAAAAGTAAATGCATTTTAAAATACATATTTACGTAAAGAAAGAAAACGAATGGAGAGGATGAGAGGAAAGGGGAAATCAAGGACGACTTAGAGGTGCAGGGCTCTCGGGGACAGCAGTGTCGCTGACAGAAACACCAGAGTCAAGCGGGGAATGTCCGGGAATAGAGAGGACTTTGTGATGAGTCAGGATGCAAGTAAGACGGGCTGGGACTGCCTGCTTAGAAGCTCTTATTTTGACCAGCATGGGCCATCCTGGGTGGGATTTATGCATGAGGAGGAACAGAAAAGAGAGAAAAATCGCCATAGTGTAATTAATTAGAGGCTTCTTGTACTGATCCAAACAGATACGACTTAGGAGTCTGAAATGCAAGCCTAGAGCGTTGTTGTTTTTTTTTTTTCTTTCAACACATTTTGGATCTTCCTTTTTTTTACCCTCGCCACACTCTTTTTACCCTCATTCCCCAACCGGGGATTGAACCTGGCCCTGAGCAATGAACAGAGTCTGCTATGGACCACCAGGGAATTCCCTGGAAAGTGTTTTTGATCCAGATGATCCATCTTCAAACGAACCTGCTTCTCAGAGCTGCTCGCCCACTTGCAAACCAGCCAACTTCTGTATGCAGTCCCGGGAGCAGCCTGGGCCAGAGAACGGGACAAAACCCTGGGGGCCCCTGCAGGAGTGTTTGCTTTCCACCAGGCTATCCTTGGTTTATCTATCTATCAACTCCAAGGCCACGGGCAGGTTCCTGACACTGTTTATTAATAACTGCGCCTTCCTCGGGGGCAGCCAGGGAAGCCAGTCCCAGAGCACAGGCTGGCATCATGCTCTGGATGTGTGCCAGGCGGTCTGAGACAGTCCCGGGGGATGAGCGGCTCTTCCTTACCCAGCTCCTTAAAGGGGGAATGAACCTCACTGGACGCCCCTCGCCCAGTCTTTGTGGTGGGGGGTGGGGGGTGGCTGCCAGGCTCAACTCCAGGAGAGGAGAGGAAAGATGGGGGCTTCTTCCATCAGAAGTGGGTGGAGCTCCACGCTCACCCAGGAAACTAAGGCCCAGAAGGGACAGGAGCCCTTGGCTCCAGGTGGCTCAGCAGGTCGGATGCGAGCTGGGACCAGAATCCTGTTTTCCCGGGGCCTCCTGAGGCCAGGAATCTTTCCACTGTGCTCCCTGCAGCTGTGATCGCCGCTGTTCCCGCCGAGGATGGGGACGACAGCGTTCCAACTGCGCTTTCTTGGATAGAATGGTGTCTCTTGGGCTTCCCTGGTGGCTCAGCGGTAAAGAGTTCGCCTGCAATGCAGGAGATGCCAGTAGACACAGGTTCGATCCCTGGGCTGGGAAGATCTCCTGGAGAAGGGACTGGCAACCCACTCCAGTACTTTTGCTTGAAAAATTTCAGGGACAGAGGAGCCTGGCAGGCTACAGTCCATGGGGTCGAAAAAGAGTCTGACAGGACTTAGCGACTCAGCAGCAACATTGTGGGTCTTATAGCAGGCAGGGAGCCAGAAGGCACACAGACCCACCGCCCATCTTGGCTGGGTTTACCCATCAGGTCCTGTTAACGGGCTCTTCTGCGGCACAACGCAAGTGATACAGGCGGTCCCCTGCACGTGCGCGGGTGGGCAGCCCGGGCATTCTCCTCCCCCGCTGTCACTGGACATTCGGTGTGGACACCGCGCCAGTGACACGAGCCTCAGCCACGGTGCCCGCAGCGCCCATGGAAACATGATGCTGCCTGCTGCCTCCCGGGAGACGCTGAGAGTCGGACGGACGGACGGACGGACAGGCAGGCGGACGGGGCACCGGGTGCGCGTGGCCCGAGCGGGCGGAAGGCAGGGAGCGCAGGCGCCCACGGGGCGGACGCAGAGCCGCGCCGAGGGCCCGGGGCCCCCCGGGAAAGCGGCGCAGGCTTGGCGGCCTCCCGGGCGGAGGCGGCCACCTCCGTTCGCAGCGCGAGGGGGGCGGGTCGCCGTCCGGGCCCGCCCCTGGCCCCGCCCGCCCGGTCCGCGCCCTCGGCCGCGCGCCTTGTTGGTTTCGGGTTGTCAGGCAGCGGCCGCGCGGGCCCGGCGGCGGTGGGCGTGCGGCTCGGCCATGCCCGCGATCTCGGCCTGAGCCCTTCCGCCGGCCGCAGGCATGAAGGACAGCGGGGACTCCAAGGACCAGCAACTCATGGTGAGACCTGGTCAGCCTCCTCCTCCTCCTCCACCCATCCCCGGCCCCCACAACCCAGACCCTGCCGGCGGCCCCCAGACCGTGTTGGGTGTTTCCACTAAGAGGACCCTTAAGACCAGGGACTGCGACGGTCCAGAGCAACTTTGCCAAGTCGTGGATATCAAGAAGGAAGGCATCCTGGCCACCCTGCTAAGACCTGAGAAGTTGGCCAGGCTTCAGTCCCACCCCACTTTACACCTTCCCACCAGGGGACACCCTGCCGCCAGACTGCTCCCCCATCCAGAAGAGACAGGGGCCTGACCCATCTTCCTGGAGAAGGAAAGTGGAGGTTTCCCGGTGAACCAGGGCACCCAGGACTGGTGGGGTTTGGGGGACCACAGGTGGGCAAGAGTCCCCACGCATCAGAGGAGCGGGCACAGGATTGAGGGGGGTGGTTATTGAGTGGCTGTCCATGTCAGGACTCTAAATATTCCAGAGAAGTGCTGGAAGCCACCAAGATGGCCCCCCAGGCCCTGGGGACTGGGGCAGAGGAAGGGGTGTGAATGGGGGTCCAAGAAGCAGCTAAGAGACAAAGACAGATTTCTGATTATCAACAGGGCCAGGTCAGGGTGATGGGGGTGGGGGAGACTCAGTGACCCCAAGGCAGATGTGCCCTCCCAGCCCCTAACTTCTGAGATCTGGGGAAGCCCCTCCACCAGCAGCATGTGGGTGGTGAGGTAACCGGAGGATAAGGCAACCCCAGAGACTCCTGCCTGTCTAGGTAGGGCGGGCTCGCTGCTTCGAAGACGTACCTCCGTCTCAGGCCCCCCGGCAAACCCAGGGCTCTGGGACATCCTGTATGGCAGTTTAGAATTGCTTCTTTGCAAATGGCTTGCCTTGGCAGGTGTGGATGCAGGGCCTGCCCCTCCCATCCGTGGAGTTTGACCGAGGAGGCAGGAGGGCGCTCTGACCCTGCAGTGCCTCTGAGAGTGAAGGGTTCTTCCCAGGCCTGAGGGTGGCTAGTTATACCCACCTGCCCAACAGCTGTTCCCCCTTGATCAGAAGAAGAAACAGCTCCCCCTCCTTTTGGGAGGACCCACGCCCAGGAGGGGGACCCACCATCTCTCTCTGGCCGGAGGACCGAGCGAGGAGGGAGCCCTTGATGGTGCCGTCCTCGGGTAGGGATGTAGTCAGTACGGGGAGGGGAGGTTCCCTGGGCCTCCATCCCACCTCCACATGCGGCGCGTCACTCACGGACGCACAGACAGGCTGCCCTGGTGCCGAGGGCTCCAAGTTCAAAGCCCAGGGGAGCTGCAGGTGCTTAATTCAGGCGTGTGACTGATGCAGCCGGGAGGAGCAGAGAGCTGTCTTCTCTGGGCTCTCCTCTGGGACACAGGCTCCTGGGAAATTCGTAGACACAGACACAGCCCGCGTGCTGTGGACCTGGGGCCCTCATCCTGGATGGTCGCCTTGAACCCCCGAGTTTTCCTCAAGATGAACGGGGCTTGGCTGGCTGATTAGAGAGGAACCCACGGGGCTTGTCCGAGGAAAGGATCCTGGGGTCCTCTCATCCTTCTCTTGGGGGCCCAGCACAGCCCTCTACATCTAATCCCGGGGATCTGACCTTCCCTCCCAGGTGGCGCTCCGGGTCCGGCCCATCAGCATGGCGGAGCTGGAAGAAGGAGCCACCCTCATCGCCCACAAAGTGGACGAGCAGGTTTGTGGGGGCTGTGGCCGGGAGCTGCAGAGCAGGTCAGGGGTCTGCTCTCACCCACTGGGGGCAGGCACCTACTCAGCTGGTGGAGGCAGGAAGGACCCCTCCTCTACCCTCCCAACTCCTGGCTGTACTATTGATTGCATCATCAAGGAAACCACCATCCTTCTTCCAGGAAGCCTCCCTAGATTGATTCAAAGAGAGCTAAAATCTTCCCTGGTCTAGGGGGAAGTTAGCCGAGCCCTCCATTCCAGCCCTGAAAAAATTCACACACCTTTCATGTACTCATGACTTAACTTCCCCACCTTAATGGATCTGCTACCCATAGAGCATGTGTTCCTAGGGTCACCAGACTGTTCACGGTTTGCAGAGTCTTTGGATGTCTGTTTGCTCTCTTGGTCTTCCTGTCACTATTATGAGCTGGGCAGGGCAAGCTCCACCTCCATTTACACAAGAGACAATAAATATTTATCAAGTACCCACAACACACCGGGGATAGTGCTAGGAGCCAGGAAACCACGGTGAGCAGAAAAGACCCTGCCCTCCTTTCATGGCTTTCTTGTAATGAAACACATGAGTTTGTGGCCAGCAAGGGCTGCAAAGAAATGCATGGTGCTGTGGGAGTAGGAGGGAACTTGAGCTTGTCCCGGAGTCAGGGAAGACTTCCCTGAGAAAGGATGCCTGAGCTGAAACATGAGGGATGAAGGGGAATTTTTTACGAGTGTGCTGAAGGGGGAAACTTCAACCAGAGGGACTTGGCATGTGCAAAGGCCCTGTGGTGAGAGGGGGTGGTGATGCGCTTGGGTAACTTAGAAAAGGCCAACGTGGCTCAGGCTGGAGACAGAAGGGGTGAGAGGAGGGAGAGGAGGCTGGAGGTGCGGGCAGGAGCCGCACTGTCCCCCGCGGCCGGGGTGGTTTTTGTTTTTTTTTTTTTGTTTAAAGGAAGGTTTTATTTTTGACATTTCAATCCATAGTCTTTTCAAAAAGCATTTTTTAATTTTTGGCTGCATCGGGTCTTAGTTGTGTGTGGGATCGTCACTGTAGAGTACAGGCTTCTCTCTGGGTGTGGCCCCAGGGCTCAGCAGTTGCAGCACGCGGGCTGAGTTGTAAAGCCCGTGGGATCTCAGTTCCTCAGCCAGGGATCAAACCTGTGTCCCCTGCATTGCAAGGCAGACTTTTAACCACTGGACCAGCAAGGGAGTTCCAGCCAGGATGCTTTTGGGGTAGGCAGTTGAGGATCCAAGCGTGGGCTGGGGGTGGGCTCCGTGGTGGGGGCAGAAGGGCAGTCTTGGTGCCTGGGTAGAAGCATCATGCTGCTCTGGCCTATGGGGACCCTGAAAGCGGCCACTTGCCTCCGCTCCATGGCTGCTGCTCCTGGCTTCTCCTGAGCTCCCAGGCTCATCGAGGCGGCAGAGTGTGCTGGGAGAACGGGGCGGGGAGGCCCCGCGTGGTGCAGAGAGAGACGCAAAGTGAGCACTTGCTGCCCTTGATGCTGGAAGCCTGAACTCAGGAAGCCTGATGGCCATGATAAGACCAGAGGCAGGCAACACAGCATGAGCTGCCGGCCTGCTTCTGGGGTTCCCAGAGGCAGGTGCCCGCCACAGCCTCTTCCTTCAGCCCTGACGAGCTGTGGGCACTGCAGAACTGGGTGGCTCTGGCTTCCTGATTTCTCTTTCTCTGTTCCCCCTTGGAAAAGGGTAGCCTTCCTCAAAGACCTCAGGAAAAGCATGGGGAGGCTGGGAAGACCCCACCTAAAAGCCCAGCGGGGGCAGGATGTGCGCACACAACAGTCATGCAGGGTAGGTTCTGCCACTTACCAGCTGTGTGGCCTTGGCCAGGTTGCTTCCAGAAGCCTCAGTTGCCTCCTCTGTAACTGGGGACAGTAACCACAATGCCTTCTCTAAAGAGTCTTTGGGAGCTAATATGTGCGCAGTGCTTCCCCAGGTCCTGGTACGCAGTGGGCATTTAATAGCTGTGAATTATCATCTACTGGGCTTCCCTGATGGCTCAGATGGTAAAGGATCTGCCTGCAATGCAGGAGAGACCCGGGGTTCGATCCCTGAGTCTGGAAGATCCCCTGGAGAAGGGAATGGCTACCCACTCCAGTATTCTTGAGAGGAGCCTGGTGGGCTACTAGTCCATGGAATTGCCAAGAGTTGGACACAGTTGAGCAACTAACACACGTGTCATCTACTATAAGTTCCCTGCCTACTAAGGAGTTCCATTCCGAGAGCACGTTTGTAAGTCCACTTTGTGCATTAAGTCCGACAAAGTTAGCCTCAGTTCAGTTCAGTACAGTCACTCAGTCGTGCCCGACTCTTTGTGACCCCATGAATCGCAGCATACCAGGCCTCCCTGTCCATCACCAACTCCTGGAGTTTACTCAAACTCATGCCCATCAAGTCAGTGATGCCATCTAGCCATCTCATCCTCTGTCGTCCCCTTCTCCTCCTGCCCCCAATCCCTCCCAGCATCAGGGGAGTCAGCTCTTTGCATGAGGTGGCCAAAGTACTGGAGTTTCAGCTTCAGCATCAGTCCTTCCAATGAACACCCAGGACTGATCTCCTTTATGATGGACTGGTTGGATCTCCTTGTAGCCCAAGGGGCTCTCAAGAGCCTTCTCCAATACCACAGTTCAAAAGCGTCATTTTTTCGGTACTTAGTTTTCTGCACAGTCCAACTCTCACATCCATACATGGCCACTGGAAAAACCATAGCCTTGACCAGACGGACCTTTGCTGGCAAACTAATGTCTCTGCTTTTTAATATGCTATCTAGGTTGGTCATAACTTTCCTTCCAAGTGTTTTTTAATTTCATGGTTGCAATCACCATCTGCAGTTATTTTGGAGCCCAAAAAAATAAAGTCTGACACTGTTTCCACTGTCTCCACATCTGTTTCCCACAAAGTGATGGGACCAGATGCCATGATCTTAGTTTTCTGAATGTTGAGCTTTAAGTCAAATTTTTCACTCTCCTCCTTCACTTTCATCAGGAGGCTTTTTAGTTCCTCTTCACTTTCTGCCATAAGGGTGGTGTCATCTGCATATCTGAGGTTATTGATATTTCTCCCGGCAATCTTGATTCCAGCTTGTGCTTCTTCCAGCCCAGCATTTCCCATGATGTACTCTGCATATAAGTTAAATAAGCAGGGTGACAATATACAGCCTTGACGTATTCCTTTTCCCATTTGGAACCAGTCTGTTGTTCCATGTCCAGTTCTAACTGTTGCTTCCTGACCTGCACATAGGTTTCTCAAGAGGCAGGTCAGGCGGTCTAGTATGCCCATCTCTCAGAATTTTCCACAGTTTATTGTGATCCACACAGTCAAAAGCTTTGGCATAGTCAATAAAGCAGAAATAGATGTTTTTCTGGAACTCTCTTTCTTTTTTGATGATCCAGCGGTTGTTGGCAATTTGATCTCTGGTTCCCCTGCCTTTTCTAAAACCAGCTTGAACATCTGGAAGTTCACGGTTAGGTACCCAGTTAACACCATTGGCTAGGTAGTACTGCACTGTAATAGGTTTATAATGCTTTTCACCCAGATAATATAGTTAAAAACAAATACAAAAAATAAAGCAAGCCTTTTTAATCTTACACGGCACAGAACCTTGAAAAGGACGGCCGTGCAGGACAGCCGTTGGCACAAGGGGCTGGCGAGGCGTGAACAAGCAAGAGGAGTTACTGCCTGGAGGGGGCGAGGAGGCGGGAGACGCTGGAGCTGAAGGGTCGTCAGCACAAGGAGGGCAGGCTGCGGTGTCACGCACGCCGACGCTGATGGCACAGGCTCCAGGTCCTTGCTAGAAGGTGTGCCTTGGCACCTTTGAATGTTCGCACCTTGAAGGTTCCGTGTAGGGGACTTACTGCATTAGTGAGAGAAAGTGCCCAGGGTTGCTGGACTGGTTGATGAGAGGGGCCGTCCATGACGGGCCAGGGAACTCCAGGAGAGACCCCTCCTTCCTGGCAAGGCCACTCCGTTTGTCCCGCTTGTCCCCAGGGCTGTCCGGGACAAAGATGCTGTCTCTCCGCGCTGCTCCTGGCTCCCAGCTGGAGTGGGGGCTGACAGATATTAACCGATGCTGATGGAAACGCTCTGGTCCAGGGCACAGTCCATTGTGTGCCCACACACGGCACACACTGGCTCCTTTCTGTCCCTGCCAGTGGAGAGGGAGGCTGGGCTGCGCCTCTGAGAAGGTCCTGGGCCGGGCAGCCCCAACGGGCCCACTCCTTTGTCGGCTTAGACATACAGAGGGTGGTCTGAGCGGCGTGGGCCCAGGGTTCTCAATACGGACTCTGGGCCCTGCAGGAGGAGAAGGCTAGGCTTGCTGCCCCCAGCATCTTCTCTCCCCACTGGGTTCAAAGATGCACTGCCTGCAACTTCCCTGATGGGCCAGTGGTTAAGACACCACTCTTCCCCTGCATGGGAGTTTGATCTCTGGTCAGGGAACTAAGATAAAACAAGGATGCACTTGCCTGGCCTGCAGTTTGGGAGAAGCCACAGCACATGGCAGGCTGGCACCTCTCAAACACCAGCCACCACTCAAGTGCTCTGTTCCTCTGACCAGTAAGACCCTGGCCGGCAGGAGGTAAAGACACACGAGTCCAAGAAGCAAACTAGGGGACTTCTCTGGCGGTCCAGGGGTTAAGACTTTACCTTCCAATGCAAGGGGCTTGAGCTCAATCCCTGGTTGGGAAAGTAAGACCCCACATGCCTCGAGGCCAAAATTTAAGAAAAGGGCAACCTCCCAGTCTGGCCAGGTGCTGCACCCTGGACTCCGTCACTCTCTGCTGACCCCCAGGGCTCGTCTATGGCCCTGGCCCCCCAGGCCTGCATGACTGACCCCGGGAGGGTTCCGCACTGCAGGCTCGACCAGCCTCACTGACGGGCCAGCTGCTCAGCTCCTCCTTCCTGAGGTCTGGAGCCCGGTGACTGGCAGGGTGAGCGTGGGAGCAACCCCAGCACAACATGGCCATGGAGTTGCTTCCCAGCAAAGGTGCCACTGTCCCCGGGCAGCCTGCACAACACCCCGCCTTCGCTCAGAGACTTCTGCCCGGGAAGCAGACCCGCCCTTTACCCAGGGGCTTCCATTGCCCCCTTGCTTATGGCCCTTGCTCACAACCCAGCCCCACAGAGGGGCTCCCAGCCTGGTCTGTCCTGGGCTTCTGGGCTCTTTCTCCCCTCTGTGATGGAGGAGTTACTTGCCCCCTTGCTCGGGCCAGGGGGTGGGGAGCAACCCCGAGGTCACTGCTGAAGCCTGGCCCTTGGTGGTCAGCAGGGAGGCGGTGCTGTCAAAGCCTGCCAGTCGGTGGTCCTGGTGGGGAGAGGTGGACCGAGGCGTCCGTCACCCGCTGGCGTGAGGGGGTCCCAGGACAGCCTTGCTTGGAGCCGGGGGTCATTCTGCTGGGGCTGAGGGAGTCCATGTTCCCCTGGCTTTGCAGAGGTGGACATGGACAGGGCAGGGTGTCCGCTGCGGACCAGAGGCCGGTGCCTGCATTCTGAGGAAGCTGGAGCAAGGCTTGGATCGGTAAAGAGGAGGTTCAGGTGCCTGTGGTCTTACCTGCCCCACCCCCGACCCCCGGTTGATTCGGGACCGTCCTCATAGCCCTGTCAACATAATGCCTTCTTAGATGTCTCCAGGGCTTCCCAGGTGGCGCTAGTGGTAAAGAAGTCACCCGCCAAAGCAGGAGACGTAAGAGACGTGGATTCAAGCCCTGGGTCAGGAAGATGCCCTGGAAGAGGGCTTGGTAACCCACTCCAGTATTCTTGTCTGGAGCATCCCATGGTCAGAGGAGCCTGGCAGGCAACAGTCTGTAAAGAGTCTGCAAAGATTCCGAGACAACCGAAGCGGTTTAGCATGCATACGTGGACATCTCCGTGGGTGCCTGGACGCCCAGTGCTTACCCAGCGTCTGGCGCACGGTCAGGGTTTAAGAGATGTTAGTTTATCTCAAGGGCTGACAGGCAGGATGGCTTCAAGCTCCGGAGATAGGTGAGACCCTGGCCCACCGCCTGCCCCCCGCTTCTGGCTTCAGGGCTTTCCCTCTGGTGGTCCCCAGTTGGTCACTGCGACACGTATATGTTCGTGGGAGAGTCCAGGAGGAGCCCAGTCTCCTAGCATCTGGGGCTGGGACTAGACCCCATGCCAGACCCTTCAGGGAGCGGCCCTGATGACTGTAAAGTGGGGCCAGGCAGAGGCCGGTGGGGCCCAGGAGTCCTGAGGCTGGGGAAAGAAGCTCTAGAACAAAGAGCTTCCTTCTCCCCACCCCACCCCCACCGCCCAGCAAGCCCACAGCCTGCTGCCCCTCCCTCCAGCCTCCCAAACAGTGTTTATCTGCAGGATTTAAGTCACCTGCCCGTAAGCATAATCCTGTAATTAGCCTTGGCTGCTCAAAGCCCAACTGTCAACCCTCCCTTCCCGTGCCCCTGGGGGTCCTGTCTCAGGGGACGGGGGCTTCCTGGCCTCTGTTTTCCCATCCGAAGGCAGGATGTTAATAACCCGCTCTGCTGTTGAGAGGATTAGAGCGATCCTGTGAGGGTGAGGCTATTGTGAAAGATAAATAAAGGATAAGGTGACAGATGCTGAGCTCAGAATGGTGGGTGTTGTTCGGGAGCCAGGGCGTCTTCAGTCTGCTCCCTGCACCAGGGGCAGAGTCTCCCTGCACACCCACCGCCTGGGTGCTTCCGGCTCTGTGGTCCTGGAGGGCTGAGCCTGGTGGAGGGTGACCTGCGAGAGGATTCAGGGAGCCTTTCCCTCTGCCCTTAGCCACACCTCCTCACATCTCCCCAGCCCCCTCCCGGCCGCAGACAACCACTTTCCATCGCTATAGATTCACCTGCTCTGGACAGTTCATGGAAACGAGATCCTGCAATCTGTGGTCCTTCGAGTCAGACTTGTTTCACTGAGCATAATGCTTTCAGGGTTCATCTACATTGTCGCCTGGGTCAGAGTGTCGCTCCTTTCCGTGGCTGGATGGCGTTCCCTGCTACTCCATGCTCCTCTGGGTTCCGTTGACCACTTCTCGGTTGATGGACATTTGGGTCATTTCCTACCTTTTGACTGTTACGAATAATGCCGCCAGGAAGCAAGAATGCTTACACTTAGCGCCTGAATGGGTACAGGGCAAGTTATATTGTTGTATTGTTGTGCTCAGCCATCTCTGACTCTTTGGGACACCGTGGATTGTAGCCTGCCAGGCTCCTCTGTCCATGGGGTTCTCCAGGCAAGGATACTGGAATGGGTTACCATGTCCTTTTCCAGGGGATCTGCCCGACCCAGGGATTGAACTCACATCTCCTGTGTTGGCAGGTGGCTTCTTTACCACTGAGTCACAAGAGCGATGGTTAAAAAGGCCGATCTGTGGGCCCCGTTCCCCAGAGATTCTTGTTCAGTGATTCTGGGCAGTGCTGGGAATCTGCATTTCAGAGGCTCCCAAGGAAGACAATGAAGGGATCTGCAGACCCATGAGAAAGGCAGCCTTGGACCATGTCGGTCATGCCTCTGCTTACCCGGGGCTTCAGGATGCTCAGAGTCCTGCAGGAAGGTGGGGACCCAGCCAGGATACCAGCCACATATGGCTCTGTTCAGAGCAGTTGGCTGGACCTCGGTGGCTTTATGAGCTCAGCATTCTGATCTTTTTTCATCTAGCCTCAGGGCTGCCAGGGCCCTGTAACACCCTCCCTGGGACCAAAATCTCCTTCCTTGAGTACCCACAGGATGGTACAACTAGAAATCTGACCAGCCACGAATTTTCCTTTTAAAAAACAAACACAAATCCAGAAGCAGCCTTATAGAGGTTATAGCCAGCAGGAATCCGGCTTTTGCTTTGCTGTGTCTGGCTTACAGCCCGAGAATAAAGGAGCGGTGAGCTGAGCCACCTGGACGGGAAATGACGTCTCCTGAGCTGGGTGCCCCCCGACATTCTTGTTCTCTGCTGGGGCTTCCCAAGAAGGCGAGGGGTGAAGGTCCTGTGGGTCCTCCCTGACTTCTGGCCGGGGTGAATGTGAGGCCCAGAGAGGTGGTGCAGTCTTCCTGGGGTCACCCAGCAGTCTGGAGCCTGAACCCAATTTGCATATCCTCCCCTCCCTCAGAGAATTTCGCTGCCCGTTTGGTGGCTTGAGGGGGAATGGTGGTTCTCAAACGGGGGTGATTTTGCTCCCCAGGGGACATGGGGCAATGTCACCGCGGAAGGAGGCAGTGCCGTGGCCTCCAATGCCAAAGGGCTGCTGCCAACCATCCTACAAGGCCCAGGATAATTCCCGCTCCAAACGGTCCAGCCCAAAGCATCAGTAGCGCCAAGACTGCAAAACCCTGAGCCATCCAGAGGCCAGAAAGACGCGGTTAGAGCTGCTCAGCTGCTCAAAGCCCCACAGCTTAGCGCTACTCAGCAGGAAGAAGTCCCTACACACTTTACTCCTGGTATTTCTCACCTGGGAGATGCTGGGGAGGAGCCTGGTCCCTTCTGTGGCCCCATCTATGGATGACAACCCCCTCCCCTGAGTCTGAGGCCCCCCTAGCTCCCCAGTGGATCTTGGGTTCCCTGGCCCAAATCTAGAACTGTGCAAAGATCACATCTGGCTTTGACTCAAGAACGGTCTGGGTGTGGGGTGGTGAGGGCAGGGAGAAGGCAAGCCGGGGCCTCTGCGGAGTCAGGGAGCCTGGATCAGCGGAGACAGGGCCCTGCCCCAGCTGCGCCTCCCACCCCACCCCCTGCCAGTGTTGAGGGGGGGAGCTGTGCGTCTTGTGTGGTCAACATCCCCCTTGAAACCTTCCAGAGCAGGTATCCAGCTCGCTACAGGTTGAACATAGACACTTAAGACTCAGGGATTTTGTGAAAGGAGCTCCCAGGCTGAGCCCACCACCTCCGGGCTGAGAGAGGGCCCTGCCTTGGGGCAGGAGAGCGGGGAGTGATGTATCCATTTCCAAGGCTGCTGGACCGAAATACCACTGAGTTGTTCAGTCACTCAGTCGTGTCCAACTCTTTCCGACCCCATGGACTGCAGCACGCCAGGCCTCCCTGTCCATCACCAACTCCCGGAGTTCCCTCAAACTCACATCCATTGAGTCGGTGATGCCATCCAATCATCTCATCCTCTGCCATCCCCTTCTCCGGCCTTCAATCTTTCCCAGCATCAGCGTCTTTTCTAAGGAGTTAGCTCTTTGTATCAGGTGGGCAAACTATTGGAGTTTCAGCTTCAGCATCAGTCCTTCCAATGAATATTCAGGACTGATTTCCTTTCCAGTGGACTGGTTGGATCTCCTTCCCTCCACAGGTGTCTGTGTCCTAATAGCCCCCTTTTATAAGGACACCACCACCTTATAAAAGGACCACATCCTCACTCAACTGATTACGTCTGTAACAATTTTATTTCCAAATAAGGTCACATTGGGAGGGGCTGGGGAGTTGGACTCCAACATTTAAATCCGGTTGGGGGCGTGGGGGCAGCTCAACCAAACAGAGGAGCATCCCCCCAGCCAAGCCGCTGTTGGTCCAGAGGTGGGGACAGGAGGCCTGGTCAGGAGCCTGGGTTCTGGAACCCAGTAGCTTTGAATCCAGCGAGTTCTGTACTTGGCAGTGCGGCCTTGGGTACCAATCTGACTCCTCATTGCAATCCTGCGATAATGAGGGCCTGCTCTAAGTTGTCAGAGAAAAGGAGAAAGTGTGCAAAGCATTTAGCACTGCACATGGCCCCAGTGCAGCTTTATTCAGAAAGCATTCCCTGGGGACTTCCCTGGTGGTCTAGTGATTAGGGCTCTTGTGTTTCCACTGCAGAGGGGCATGGGTTCAATCCCTGGTAGGGGAAGTTCCAGATGCCACGAGGTGTGACCAGAAAACAGAAAATGTTCCCTGGGCCGATGCCCGGTGCCAGTCTCGGTGACTTTTAGGATGTACAAGAGTTGGGGGCAGCATGTGCTCACAGAGGGACCCCCACGTCTCCTTCTGTGGCCATCTTGGGTCTGTGCTCGCGGGATTCCTGGCAGTGAGAAGAAGGAGGGAAAGTTCCTGAGCTCTCATCCCAACCCTGCCTTTCTCACGAGAGTTGCTGGTGATTCTGGGCTGAGGCCACCGGCTCACAGCCTGCCTCTCACATCACGGTCTTGCTGGTGATGTCCCCTTGTTTGCTTTCTCACCTCCCGTTCCTCCACCAGTTCTTACTCGTCCTTTAAGACTCGGTGCTGGGACTTCCCTGGTGGTCCAGTGGTTAAGACTCTGCACTTCCAGTGCAGGGGGCACAGGTTCGATCCCTCGTTGGGGGACTGAGATCCTACTTGCTTCGTGGCATGCCAGAAATTTTTTTTTTTTTTAACAACTGATTATCCATTTATTAAAAAGACTGATTTAGGCATCAGCAATGGTGACTTCCACCTCGACTCCTGGCTCAATACTGATGGAAGTGATCTGCTTGACAATTTCAGAAGGGCTGTGCAGGTCAATGAGTCGCTTGTGGATCCTCATTTGGAATCAATCCCAAGTCTTAGAACCTTCACCACAAGGAGTTTTCCTTGTAGTTATTCTCAGAGTCTTGGTAGGCATCCGAACTGGTCCTTTCACTTTGAGATTCTTTTCCTTCGCGCCTCTGATCAAGTCAGCACACACCTTCTCCAGAGACTTCACGTTGCGGCTGGTGAGGGTGATCCTAATCCGGTGAATGGCCACCTCTGGCTCCACGGGAGTCTTGCCGGTGTCTTTAAAGGCCATGGCTGCGGTGCGGCTTCCTGACCGACTTGTTCCTCGGCGAGAGCGAACAGCGGTGAGTCAGGAACAAGAGCAGGTAGCACTGAGCTCCCGCTCAGCGGCGACCACGTCTTCCTCAAAGAGCCAGAAATTTTTAAAAAATAAAGTAGATATGCAACAAGGACTTCCTGGCGTTTCAGTCGGTAAAGAATCTGCCTGCAATGCTGGAGACCCGAGTTCAATCCCTGGGTTGGGAAGAGTCCCTGGAGAAGGGAATGGTAACCCACTCCAGTGTCCTTGCCTGGAGAATTCCATGGACAGAGGAGCCTAGTGGGCTCCAGTCCACGGGGTCGCAAGAGTCGAACACAACTTAGCAACTAAACCACCAAGCACCAGGGATTTACTGTATAGCATAGGGAACTATATTAAATATCTTATTTAAAAGCAAAACAACACAGTGCTGGCACCTCCTCTTCCAGGAAGCCTTCCTGTAGTGGAAAAGCTGGATCATGTGCCCCTTCTCTGCACTCAGCTTGCCTCCTGGAGCCCAGCACTTATTATTAAAACGGTCTGTTCCCCACTGTATTCCAGATGTCAGGCAGGAAATCACATCTCTCTCTGACCCAGGGGTCTCACTTAATGCCTAGGTCACACGCAAGGTTCCCAGCAGTGTGGTCACTCGGCCTGAACTCCCCCTGATGCTTTGGTGGCAGCCCCGAGCACCCCACCCTCGCCCCAGCCCTCCACGGCTCAGCTCCGGTTCACCTGGCCGAGGGGCACGAGGGCTCCATTGTGTGCCCGAGTGGACAGGGAAGGGGGTGACGATGCTCTGGAGAGTGGGGTGCGGGCTGAGGTCCAGACAGACGGAGCCCCAGACAAAGCCCTCTTTTAAGAGGAGCTCATGGCAGCCGTGCTGACAATGTCCTGATTCAGGAGGCTGGATGTCAAAGGAACCAAGGGCCCACGGTGCCCATGAGCTTGGCGGTGCCCAAAGGTCATCTGAAGGTGAACAGTGGGTGATGGGCATCGGTGCAGGCTGCTCACCCTCCCCTGCACTGAAGGCCCCAGAGGGTGCCCCTCGGGCCGCTGGCGCTGCCGCTGTGCCCAGGAGCTCTGACACCAAGGGTGAGGGTCGTGCAGCTGGTCAGGTTCCCTTGCATCCCTCTGGGGCCCGCATCCCCAGACTTGTGGGCGGGTATTTCTTCATTTGGGTCTGACGCTTGATGAGGGCTCCTGCTGCTGGCATTAGGGCCCAAGCCAGGAACTGGATCCTGGGAGAGGCTTGCACGGCCCTGGGGCTGGAGCCCGGAGGAGGTGGCCGGAGACAGGTGTGCTCCCCAGGTACACTGCAGGCCCCAGCGCCCTGCACTCAGCTCGCTGTGGCCACCCAGCCTTTAGAGGGCTGTGAGGGGGCCTGGGGCGGTGGCCCCCTCCTTTCCATGCACGGAGACCCAGCCCAGCCTGTCTGGGGCGTCCCCTCTCGTGGCTCCCCTGGAATCCCACCCGGCTGGTTAAGACCTCTGCATGAGGGTCCCGGGCTCCGGCCTCCTAGGAAGCTGTCTCACCTCTTCCTTCCTCCCTCCACTGAAGATCTCAGAGGGCAGCTCTGAGACCTGGGGGCCCAGCTGGGACCTGGGGGCAGGGAGTGGCCTTAGACCAGTTTAGGTACGGTGAACACCGGTGTCTACCTGCTGGGAGGAGCCTGGTGGAGCCCCAAAGCTGCGGTCTTCCCAGCACTGGGGGCTCCTGTGTCCTGGTGCTGGATGGGAGTGCACCCAGAGGGACCCCTATACATCTCCTGAGTCCAGCGTACTGGACCGGGCTCCCAAGTCAGCCTCCTCTGTCTGCTCCCCCAGTGGCCACCCTCATGCCTTGTCTCCTCTCAAGCTTTCTTTGGGCCGTCACTAGCCCTGACTTCCCTGCTGACCCCGGAAGGGAGCTCTGAGACCTTGGGGTGGCCCCAGGGCAGCCTGTCCGCTCAGCATCTTGTCCTCTGTTGGAACTCGGTTGACCTTGACCCCAGCGCTCCCGGACACCCCTCCTGCTCCCTCCCACGTCCTGAGTGGGGGTGAGGTCAGTGGTCAGTGTGGACATCGGGGTGGGCCTGGGGCTCCTGGGTGACTGCAGGCCTCCCCTCGGGACCTTGGCAGATGGTGGTTCTTATGGATCCAATGGAGGATCCTGATGACATCCTACGGGCACACCGCTCCCGGGAGAAGTCCTACCTGTTCGACGTGGCCTTTGACTTCACTGCCACCCAGGTGAAGGGGCACCTGGACCTGGGGACACACAGGATCCCTTCTCTGCCCTCTGACCGACCTGGGAGGGAGCCCTTAGGGGACCCCGGGACCAAGCCCCAGGCATCCCTCCATCACTCACTGTCTCCCTGCTGCACCCCCACATGCAAACACATGCGTGTGCCTGCAGAGCATGTACAGAGCCTTCTGTGTGGACACCCTGCGGTCAGCACACAGATGCCACCCTCCACGGGGACCCACACAGCACTCCCCACAGGTGGCCCCAGGGGAGCCACAGGAAGGTGCTTGAAGCCCTTCTGGTGCTGGGAGGGGCGGCTCAGGGAAGCTGACACCCTCTCAGGGACCCCCTGTCTCATCCATCTGCGGATGCTCCAAGGAGCAGGTGTGAGGCGCCCTCTGGGCTGGGGGCCGAGAGCCAGCTGTTGGTGGGGAGGGTCTCAGGTGTCCTGAGCACTCTTGCAGGCTGGCATTCCCCCCCCCCCACCTGCCGTGGGGGCAAAGCAGAGACATCCATCCCCCCTCCCCACCCCTGCTCCTCTGGGCCCGAGTGCTCCAAGGAAGACACTGCCTCTGTTGGGGGTCAGGGTGAGCCCGTGTGCTCTGCCCTGGCTGTGCCCAGGGTCCTAATGGGTCTCCTCTTCCCTGCAGGAGATGGTGTATCAGGCCACCACCAAGAGCCTCATCGAAGGCGTCATCTCAGGCTACAATGCCACCGTCTTTGCCTATGGCCCCACAGGTGAGGGCGAGTGCCCCCAAGGATCAAGCCCCTCACCCTCCACCTCGGTGCTTGTCTGGCCCAGGATGGAGCAGGAATTAAGGACGTGGCGGATTGAAACTGCCCTCTCCCAGAGCCCTTTGGACCCAGAGCCCCACCCCCAGGCAAGGATGCCATCTTCTCCCCCTCCCCCCACCTCCCGGCCACCTGGGAGGCTCCAGCCTTGAGGACAGACCCAGGTTTGCCAGGGGCCCCCGCGCTCCCGGTCCCTGTCCTTCTCACTCACCCCCCCTGCTCTGCCCCAGGCTGCGGGAAGACCCACACCATGCTGGGCACAGACCACGAGCCCGGCATCTACGTCCGGACCCTCAACGACCTCTTCCGAGCCATTGAGGAGACGAGCGATGACATGGAATATGAGGTGTCCATGTCCTACTTGGAGGTGAGCCCTCGGTGCACCCCGTCCTGTGGGCGTGAGCCAGGAGGTCCACGGGACCGGGCTGGTCTACCGCCCTGGGGCCAGGTCAGGGGGCAGTCTCCTGGGGGCACTCATCACTGCTGTTCGCCCATGTGCCTGTGGTTGGAGAGGCTCAGAGAGGTTAGGCAACTAGACAGAGGTCACACAGTAAGTGAGGGAACAGGAATTCAGACTCAGGACCCTGCAGCTTTAGAGCCGAGCCCTGCCCACTTGGCTACTCCAAAGTAACCAGGTCACTGAGCACAGACCTCAGCCACCCTCCCAGAGGCCATCCTCTGGACCCACTCCTGGGCTTCCCTGGTGGCTCAGCTGCTAAAGAATCTGCCTGCAGTGCAGGAGACCCAGGTTCAATCCCGGGGTTGGGAAGATCCCCTGGAGAAGGAAATGGCAACCCACTCCAGTATTCTTGCCTGGAGAATCCCCTGGACAGAGTACAGTCCATGGGGTTGCAGAGTCGGACACGACTGAGCCGACCCTGTTTGCTTTGCCAGGCCACCAGCAGGCACTCTGTGTACGTAGGTGCAGGTAAGAATGTTACATACACCAACAGGCTTAGAGCTGCCCCCCTTCTCCACCTTGACACAGCCCCCGATGCCCACCTGTGGGAGTGCTATCACTGGGCAACAGCAGATCGGCAGGGGTGGGAGCCCACAGAGGCCAGAAGCGGTGGGAGAGCCACTGGGCTGGGCTCCATCTGGCCCCTGGCCTCCCCAGCCGATAATCTCCTGGGCAACAGCTCAGGAGGGACAGTGAGGCATTGCTGCCAGCACCTGCTCCAGCCAGCGTGGTGCTGACTTAGCCAGCAAGATGCACTTCGGGGGCTACGGCTGGGGAGGCTGGCTGAAGGTACCATAAGGGTTGCCTAGCAACCGCCAGGGCTTGGCCATGGGTTAGGTCCCATCCTCTGCCCGGTGCCCAGCCAGCCTGCAGAGGGAGGGCACCTTCTGTATTATTGGCTCTGGCAGCCCAGTGTTTCCCGCCTGGATGCTGAAGCCCCCTTACGCCCACCCCACAGGAAGGAAGGGGTCTGTCTCCTTAACCCGGGGTTTCTCAGAGGAGACTGAAGATCTCAAGAGGGATGGAGAGCCGGGCTGTTGCCTGAACCTCCTGCTCTTGGTCTCCCATTAACGTCTGTCCCCTGCCCCTCCCGACCGGATCCCATCAGATCTACAATGAGATGATCCGGGACCTGCTGAACCCTGCCCTGGGGTACCTGGAGCTGAGGGAAGACTCCAAGGGGGTGATCCAGGTGGCGGGAATCACCGAGGTCTCCACCATCAACGCCAAAGAGGCGAGTCTCATGCAGCCAGTCGGGCAGTGGAGAAGGACACTAACCCGTGCGTGTGTGTGTTTGGGGGGTGCCCAGCGGCGGCAGGGCTCTGCAACCAGGGAGCCGCTGCAGCTCAGCTGGGCCGGAGCTGGGGCAGACACCGAGGACCCTGGACGACACGCCCCGGGCCACACCGACCCTGGGGACCGGCCAGGCATCCCGCCTCCCAGTTGACAGACAGGCCCTGACCTCTCGACCCCCACAGCACACGGGGGGTTGACCCAGCCCTGCCTTGGGCCCCTTCCTACCCTCGCAGAGGCAGGACTGGGGAGCGTCCCCACGGGCCCCCAGGAGTGGCCTCCCTGCTCTGCCCCGCCCACCCAGATCATGCAGCTGCTGATGAGGGGGAACCGGCAGAGGACCCAGGAGCCCACGGCCGCCAACCAGACGTCCTCGCGCTCCCACGCCGTGCTCCAGGTGGCTGTGCGCCAGCGCAGCCGGGTCAGGGACGTCCTGCAGGAGGTGCGGCAGGGCCGCCTCTTCATGATCGACCTGGCTGGCTCTGAGCGGGCCTCCCAGGTGAGGCCGGCTCCCCTGGGGCTGGGGGCAGAGCTTGGGGGGACAGGGAGGCTGGCCCACCCCGCTCCCTGAGGGGTGGAGTGGAGACTGTTTCAGGGAGGATGGGGATGGGGGGGTGCTCTGGAGGGGAGGACACTGAGGGATGTCACGGAAAGGATGGGCTGGGCTGGGGGACCCCAGGGAGACCCCCCCCCAAGGGGCTGTTTGTGGGAAGGGGCCTGGGAGTGTGAGGGTCTCTCCAGGGAAGGAGACAGAGCGTGTCCCAGAGGACATGGGGAAACAGCCAGGAGAATGAACGGGCCCGGTGAGGAGCTGGGGCCCCAGGGAGACAATGTCTGGGGTGAGGGACCCTGGGCAGAGCCCAGGAGGGGACCCTGCTACCACATCAGGGAGAGAAAAGGGCCCGCCACGCACTTCTCAGTGTTCACCTCCCCCTTCACAGCCATTTGCCTGGCCCTGCCACCCAGGCCTGGGCCCAGGCCCCCTCTTGTGGGAAAATTCAGAAGTTTCGTGGTTGCCTGAATCCTTGGGCATCTCACCATTAGCATTGAGGCAAACTCAAGCACCGGGGAGAAGTAACAAGGGCCTCGTGTTTGAACATGTGGGGTTGGTTTTAACAGGGTGGAGAAACATTCTCTTTCCCTAAAGGCCTGAGGGCTTCCTGGAGGAAGGGGGTGGGGAGCACCCAGCGGGGAGAGGGTGTGCCCCGCAGCCACCGGGTCCCAGCTTCACCAGCTGGGCAGAGACATCTCCCAAGGGCAGCTGTGGGCAGGGCCTCCTGGGACTTGGCCCTGTCCTAATCTCACATCCATTCACACACACACCTTCACGCGTTTCCTAGCGCACAGGCTTCTTTTTTTATTTTAATATTTACTTATTATGTATGTATTGGCTGCTTCGGGTCTTAGTTGTGGCACATGGAATCTTTAGTTGCAGCATTCAAACTCTCAGCTGTGGCATGTGAGACCTGGTGCCCTGACCAGGGATGGAACGCAGGCCCCCTGCATTGGGAGCGCGGAGTCTTAGCCCCTGGACCGCCAGGGGGTTCCTCACACATCTTCTTATACACACATTACACGCTGTCACATGTACACATGCAATTCACACACACTCACACGCCGTTCCCCTCAAACACACAAACTTCCATCTGTCTCCTCTGGAGCCTGGTTCTCTCTCTAGAGCCGGGAGCCCACGGCCGTGCCGGCTCCCAGCTGAGCTGCCTGGGAAGTCAAGACCTCCCTCCATCTCGCTCTCGGCCCTGCCCTTAACTGTGCCAGCGGGTCAGTGCCCAGGGAGATGAAGAGCCAGGCTCTCAGCATCCTCGGGAGCCTCCTGCCCCCGCTCTTGTCTAGCGTGCATGCTCAGTAACCTAGTTGTGGCCAACTCAGTGACCCCACGGAGTGTAGCCCGCCAGGCTCCCCTGTCCATGAGATCCTCCAGGCAAGAGTACTGGAGTGAGTTGCCTTGCCCTCCTCCAGAGGATCTTCTAGACCCAGGGATTGAACTGGCATTTCCTGTGTCTCCTGCATTGCCAAGCAGGTTCTTTACCACTAGCGCCCACCTAGGAAGCCCCACTCTTGTCCAGAGACCTTCTCATTCTCTGACCTTCTGGAATGCCCTTTGTGATCCCTGGAGAGAGGGCAGACCAGGTCCTCAGCATCTCTTCCTTGCAGAGCCCTGGGGGAAGGGGAGGGGTTTACAACCCAGGATGGCCTGGGGCGGGGATTTACACCTGCTGCTTACCCCCTCAGACACAGAACCGTGGGCAGCGCATGAAAGAGGGGGCCCACATCAACCGCTCGCTGCTGGCCCTGGGGAACTGCATCAATGCGCTGAGCGACAAGGGCACCAACAAGTACATCAACTATCGTGACAGCAAGCTCACCCGCCTCCTGAAGGTACCAGCTGCCACCAGGCCCAGGCCCTGGGCATCCGGGGTGGGGCTGCCAGCTTTGCAGAGGAAAATACAGGATGCCCAGCTGCATGTGAATGAATAACAGATAAATAACGAAATCTGGTTTGGGTATCAGTATGTATGTCCCATGCTATCTTTGGGACATACTTATAAAGCTCACTCATTTATCCAAATTTCAGATCTAAACTGGATGTCCTATATGTCAGAGCTTCCCAGGTGGCTCAGTGGGTTAAAGAAATCTGCCTGCAATGCAGGAGATGCAGGAGATGTGGGTTTGATTTCTGGGTTGGGAAGGTCCCCTGGAGGAGAGCATGGCAACCCACCACAGTAGTCTTGCCTGGAGAATCCCATGGACAGGGGAGCCAGTCCGCGGGGTCGAGAAGAGTCAGACATAGCTGAAGCAGCTGAGCATGCACTTGCAGGCTTCCGTTTGCAAACAGCAGGAAGGAAAAGAGGTTGAATCTGAGCATCTGACCGCCCCCTCCTCACCAGCCCCAGGGCTGTGGGTCTGAGGGAACTGGGAGTCATCTGCATTTGGGGGTTCAGGTGGACTGTCTCATGGCTCCCAGAGGCTGCTGTTGCCGGGGGGCTGGGGAGGGGGTTTGCACTTCTGGCTGGGCTCCGAATGCAGCGCTTCACCCCGCCACACCCAGTTCCTTTTTGGAGAGGAGGTAGCCATTCTGCATGACTTGTGGGATCTTAATTTCCCAACCAGGGATTGAACCCTGGGCCCTCAGCAGTGAAAGCATGGAGTCCTAACCGCTGGATGGCCAGGGGATTCTCTGCAGTTCCTTTTATCGGGTCAGCGTATCTGAGTTTAGGGGGTCATTATTTCCATTTGCAGATGAGGAAACCAAGGCACTGAGAAGCTAAGTAACCTCCCCAAGGGCTCACGCCAGCAAGTGCTGGACGTAGGGCCCCGCCAGAGGTCTGACTGGATGCTGGCAGAGCTGCGGGTGACCTAATGCTGGGCATCAGCCCGCTAGCATCACTGCTCCTACAGGCTGGGGCTACGAGAGCCGGCTCCTGCCACCTAGCAACCCGAGGGAGCTGAGGGTTAGAGAGGCGAAGGAGCTGGTCACTGCCGTGCCCGAGGGCTTTGCCCCCAGGCCACTGTAGCCCCGCACACACTCTCTCCGTTGGAGAGGGCAGGGCAAGCCCAGGGCAAGGGAGGCGGTGGTCACAGGCCCAGGTCACTCCATCACCAGCCTCGCTCCAGCCCAGACAACGGCGCCTTCTGCCGTCAGCAAAGGGGATGACCCGGGAGGCCCAAGGAGATGGCGGAGAAGCCCAGGACCGCTCACAGCTCTTGCTGCTCTGGTCCCAACCAACCAGGGGGCGGCCTTTGCTCATCCTCATGCGTGAAGAGGGGGAGGGGGAGAGCTGGGAGACCCTGACTCAGACGCTGGAAATTTTCAGACGTGACCTTTGGAGAAGAAACCGGGAGAGGGAAGAAGTGGGGAGATGGCGGAGGGGGCGGGGAGGGTCCCCGGCACCAGCACGTGTGAGAGAGGCATCGTGAGCAGGAGCAGGGTCCAGGGAGGCGCCGCCTGCTGACCGCCGCCCACCCCCGCCCGTCCAGGACTCCCTGGGGGGAAACAGCCGCACCGTGATGATTGCCCACATCAGCCCAGCGAGCAGCGCCTTCGAGGAGTCCCGGAACACCCTGACCTATGCCGGCCGGGCCAAGAACATCAAGACCCGGGTGAGGGGGCCCCTGCTCTGTGCCCCCCCAGACTCGCTTTTCTGGGCCAAGGCTCAAGCCCCCTGGACTGATTCCAGGTCCTGCCACCCCCCAGCCTCCCCCGAACACACACGCTGGACCGAGACACCACTGCTCTGGCCTCGTTACTTGCCAGGAAGACCTCCGCTTCTGAGGGTCCCCTTCTCTTTTCTAATTTATTTATTTGGCCATGGTTAGTCGCTGTTGTCCTGTGCGGGCTTTCTCTGGTTGTGGTGACTGTGGTGGATTCTCTTGTTGTGCGACACAGGCTCTGGGGCATGTGGGCCCTATAAGGGTGGCTTACGGGCTTAGTGGCCCCGAGGCATGTGACATCTTCCCAGACCAGACACCGAACCCACGTGCCCTGCATTGGCAGGCAGACTCTTAACCATCGGACCACCAGGGAAGTCCCTGCCCTCCTCTTGTTCAAAGTCTGTGCTCATCCCCAAGGTCTGTGTCCCCAGCCCCACCATCCCCTTCCAGCTTCCTATTTTCATCTTAAAAGACGCTCATTCAGACGTTTACGCCTCCAAAGGCCCTAACCCCAACAGTTACAGACGTGGTGACTGTTACTGGGCACTTTTACTGGGCCCTTTATCAGTTCATCTCATGTGGTCCTCCGACGAGGCAGGCACTATTTCTGTCCTCATTTTACAGTTGAGGAAAGTGAGGCTGAAGGGAGCTAAGTGGCTTCCCGGTTGGGCAGGAATGGTGCTGAGACCAGCACTGGGTCCTCCCAGTTTCCAAGGTTTCCTTACCTTTTCTGGTCAGTGTCTTAGAATCCTGGCTCTCTATGAGGTCATCTGGGCCCATCCGTGTGAAGAGTCTCAGAACCTAATGAATTTTCTAACCCTGCAGCTCCTGAAACATCAGCTGGATGCTTTATCTCTGCTGTCTCCATTAAGGAACTTAACAGTGGGAAGAGACCCTTAAAAGAGTGAATTGACAGTTCAAAATATTATCAATATCAGGCAATCACGCCAAAGGCAGGGAGGCCAGTGGTATCCCACCAACCTCTTTAGAGACGGTGAGAGGGAATCTGAAGGATGAAGAGGAGATTCCAGAAGGGAGGGAACAGCAAGGATAGAGGCTCCTGAGGCAGGGAGGAGGTGGTGTCCGCAGCGGAGGTGGGGGGAGGAGAATAGTTCCTCCGATGAAGATGGAGCAGTGAGCCAAATGAAACTCTAGAGAGAGCAGTGGGCCTTCAACACCAGATGAAGGAATCAGGGCATTCTTCCAGCAGTAGGGAGCCAACGAAGGTTGAGTGGCGCAGAGGCCGGGGGTGGGGGTTTGGGTGCACACTTTTAGGAGTATGCCTCTGTTGGAGGCATGTAGTTTGATAGGCTGTAGGGTCAGAGGCAGGGCTTCCTGGGTAGCTCAAGTGGTAAAGAATTCGCCTGCAATGCAGGAGACCTGGGTTCAATCCCTGGGTCAGGAAGATCCCCTGGAGCAGGGATAGGCTCCCCACTCCAGTATTCTTGGGCTTCCCTGGTGGCTCAGCTGGGAAAGAAGCCGCCCACAATGCGGGAGACCTGGGTTCAATCCCTGGGTTGGGAAGATCCCCTGGAGGAGGGCATGGCAACCCACTCCAGTATTCTTGCCTGGAGAATCCCATGGACAGAGGAGCCTGGCGGGCTATACCCCACGGGGTCACAAAGAGTCAGACACGACTGAGCCACGAACCACAGCACAGCACAGGGTCGGAGGCGGGGAAGTCATTACTGTCTGTCATCCAGGAGAAAGAGAGGGTCCCCAAGGGCAGGCCCCGGCCTCCAGGTGACTGTACCCCTCCCCTCCCCAGGTGAAGCAGAACCTGCTCAGCGTCTCCTACCACATCGCCCAGTACACGAACATCATCGCTGACCTTCGGGGCGAGATCCAGAGGCTCAAGCGCAAGGTCGAGGAGCGGGGCGGGCGGAGCCTGGACCGAGCCCAGCTGGGGCGGAGCGACATCCGCCACATCCAAGGTGCGCACATGGGTCTCCGTGAGCCAGAGCCCGGATCCTGAAGCCTCTCCAGGCTGCCTCAGGGTGCTCCGCGGTCAGACAGCACCGGCTTCAAAGCCGGATTTGGGCTCTTTCTGGCTGAGTAGCCTTTAAGCCTTCCGTCCTACGGCTGTCAAACAGAATCGCGATCTCTGCCTCAGAGACCTGACCCGATGATTCGGTGGTATCAGAGTGAGAGTCTGGGCGTTTAGCTGTGTGGGGGCTTCACTCTGGGGACTGCAGTGAGGGCTGTGAGGCTGAGCCTGGCATCACCAGAAGGGATACGGTTCCCTTACAGATTTTCTGTACTTGCTTTGATGATTTTCCAGCACATGGCAGTAAAGTTTCTAAGGGGTGCCTTTTACTACTTGACAGAAAGGTGCTCTAAAGACTGGCGGAAGCCCAGTTCATACAGGGAGGCTGGGAGTCACCTTTGGGTCACCGCCTGAAGACAGCGTAGATGTGGGAGAGGGGGTAGTCTAGGAGGTCTTCCTGGAGGAGGTGGTTGCACAGAAGTCTTGGGGAGACCCAAACTTTCGGGCAGACCCAGACTTTCCTGGCCTGACTGTTTCTCCTCCGCTGACCTCTCCCACCTCCCATTCAACCGGCAGCCGAGGTGCAGCAGCGTAGCGGGCAGGGCGAACAGGCTGCGATGGAACACCTTCGTGAGCAGCTGATCAGCAACTTCCAGGAGCAGATGGACATGCGGAGACGCCTGCTGGAGCTGGAGAACCGCGGCATGGAGCTGCAGATGGACGCCTCCCGCCACCTGCTCACCATCGCCGGGTAAGCACCGCTGGCGTGGGCCGGGGGCCGGCGGGGGAGCTGGAGTCGCCCCTTGTGCTCCCCCCCCACCATCCCCGTGGCCTGAATCCCCCGCATCCTGTGGGGTTGGGGCTGTGGCAGCTGGAAGCGCAAGAAGTCACGCCGGGCACTCAAGTGGCGGGAGGAGCGTCGGAAGGAGTCCTTCACTAAGGATGACCCCGGGAAGGACTTGGACGCTGGTGATGACCAGCCAGACGTCGAGGAGCCCGCTGAGGTGGTGTCCGCCCACGAAAGCATCGCTGCCTTGATGGCCGAGCAGAAAAGGCTGCGAAAGCAGAAGGTGCCTGGGGCTCGGGGGCTGGGCAAGGGGGTTGGGAGACTCAGCAGGAAGGGGCTGGGGGAGGCTTGTGGGAGGAGTGAGACCTGGGCGCTCAGGCCACAAATCCCCTGCGACTTTGAGTCTTTCTCATCTGCGGGCTTGCCTGGTGGCTCAGATGGTAAAGAATCCGCCTGCAGTGCAGGAGACCCCAGTTCGATCCCTTGGTTGGGAAGATCCCCTGGAGTAGGAAATGGCAACCCGCTCCAGTATTCTTGCCTGGAGAATCTCCATGGACGGAGGAGGCTGGCGGGTCACAGAGACGGACACAACTGAGGGACTAATGCTTTGTGTGTGTACTCAGCTGCTTGGCCAGGTCTGACTCTTTGCAGCCCCATGGACTAGCCCACCAGGCTCCTCTGTCCATGGGGATTCTCCAGGCAAGAACTCATCTTTAAAATGGGAGTGGTCAGCCCTAGTGGGGTTGATGGGAAGATTAAATAATTCCTTTCACATATTAAAGACTCAGAAAACTGGTAGCCAACATTCTAATTAGGATTTTCCAGATCTCCCTTCTCTGTTCTGGGGCAGGGCCATACCAGGGGGCTTCAGGGTCCACGAGTCCTGAGGGCGTCAGATGGGCTGGGGTTGAGCTGGTCCACGGAGCTCATTTCCCTGGATTCTCTGGTGGCTCAGACAGTAAAGGGTCTGCCTGCCAACGCAGGAGACTGAGGGCCAATCCCTGGGTCGGGAAGATCCCTTGGAGAAGGAAATGGCAACTCACTCCAGGATTCTTGCCTGGAGAATCCCATGGATGAAGGAGCCTGGCAGTCTACGGTCCGTGGGATCGCAATGAGTTGGACAGGACTGAGCGACTTCATTGCACAGAGCTTGTTCAAGGGATGGGTTGCAAGTATGTAGGCACAGAGGGGTCACTCAGGAGCAGTCCCCGGTTGCGGAGTTCGAGACACAGCTTCGAAAAGTGGGCCTCAGAGTGGAGCTTCAGCCTGGCGCCCAGCGTCCGGGGGCCTGGACGGGTGAGGACCCGCTCAGCGGCGGGCGCGGGCGGCCCCTCGCCGGTCACCTGGTGCTGACCACCCGCTCGGCTCCCCAGCTGGCGCTGGAGCAGCGGTGCCGAGAGCTGCGCGCGCGGGGCCGCCGCCTGGAGGAGACGCTGCCGCGGCGCGTCGGCTCGGAGGAGCAGCGCGAGGCGCTCGGCCTGCTCTGCCGCGTGCACGAGCTGGAGCTGGAGAAGGCCGAGATGCAGTGGCTCGCCCTGCTCCGCGACGGCGCGCTCCGCCACCGCCGCGAGGCCCTGCGCCGCCTGGAGCAGCGCCGCAGCCTCTGCGAGGAGATCGTCCGCGCCCAGCGGCAGCTCATCCAGGGTAGGGCCCCCGCCGCGCGTGTCCGACCCGCAGGGGCCGGAGAGCGCGCGCTGAGCCCTGCCTCTCCGCTCCCCCACCGCAGAATGCAACCTGGCCGTCCCGGAGCACCTGGAGGAGCTGTACGGAGTGTACCTGCGGGAGCAGGAGGAGGGCAACCTGGAGCGCGCCACCATGACGGACCGCCTGGCCTCTCGGGCCTTGCAGGTGGGCGCCCGGGCCGGACCATGCGCTCATGCGCCAAGGGCGGGGCTGAAGTCCAAGGCGGCTCCTGCCAGGAGCGAGGGAGGCCTCGGACCGGCCCGCTTGCCCCCAGAAAGCTGACTCCTCCTCCTGCTTATCCAACCCAAAGCCTTGCCAAGCTCCCCTCCCGTGGTGTTCTCCGGCACGTGTCCCCATCCAGGGTCTGAGGATCAGGGCTGGCGATCTGAGATATCACTAAGGGCCCCGATGCCCTCCCAGGAGACCAGGCCACCAGGCGGTGCCACTGGGAATGCCTAGCAGACCACAGCTGGCCCCTGGGGACTCAGAACACAAGCCCCCCTTGTCTTCTGGGGCTCCCAGCCCAGATTACAGCCCCAGACTGTGTGCCTGTCACCCAGGCTGTTTACTCAGTCTGAGACCAAGTCTTCCGAGTCCCCTCTCCCTCCTTTCCCCTCCCCAGGACAGCGCCTTGCCCAAGATTAGCCCCCCAGGAACCGTGCCTACCCCGGAGGAGTCTGACCTAGAGAACGTCAAGATGCCGAGCTCCAAGTCCCCGCACCAGCACACGAGCTTCCTCCCTCTGCTCAGCACTGAGAGGTGAGCCCGAGGACCACTTCTGGCCGTCCAGCCCGCCTGAGCCACCAGGCTGTGTCTCAGAGATGCCAGCCCAGACCTGGCTTCCCAGGGAGGATGGAGCAGGAACGGAAAGAGGGGAGGGGGCACAGGTCTGGAGCCAGGAATTTGGGGTCCTCATTCCCACAATGCAGCAGTTCTCAGGAGGGGTAGGGGTGGGATCCCGTGGTACCAGCCTGGTCAACAGCTGCCCATCCTCCTCTGCTGACCTCAGTGAAGCCAACCATGTGTTCAAGGCCAGCTCCCGGGCTTGGCAAGCAAAGGGCTCCTCTGTGCCCACCCCACCCCCTATCCCGGCTGGCAACCTGGTGACACAGGAGGTGAGCAGTGGACCCCCTGGGCTCCCCTGATGTGGGTGGGAGTATGGGGCGGGGGGGACACCCAGTGGTTGGGATGCAACTTTTCCAAAACAGCCCTCTGAGGTCGTAGGGCCCCTGCTGGGTCCAATGGCTTCTCTTCCCAACCCATTCATCTCACAGGCCGCCACTCAGGTTGGTCTGAACGGCCAGATCAACTCCTCCCCTGAAAGCATCGAGAATGTGTCGGAGATCCCCTTGTCCCGCAAAGGTGTGTCCCCTGCCTCCCCCCACCCCCTATCAGCCTGAGCCTGGCATCATCTCAACGGCTCAGAGCACCCAGCCCGAAGCCCCTTCCTTCCCTCTCTGCTACTGAACACACCCAGGCATCATTCTAGAAAGAGAGGCACCAGTGCCCAGAGAAGAGTAACTACCTGGTCTGTGTGGACAGAGCAGGGGACACAATTGGAAACCAGAATGGGGAACACATGGCACTTGGGATCAAGCCCCCCCCCTTCCCACTCGGAAATAATTGTAATAGCAAATAGAGTCCAAATCCTCCCTACCCTGTGGCCATAGGCGACCCCCATTATCTCAGCTAATCCATCCTCAGAACCTGGGACTTCCCTGGCAGTCCAGTGGTTAAGACTCAGCACTTCCACTGCAGTGGGTGAAGGTTAGATCCCCAGTCAGGGAACTAAGATCCCACATGCCGTGTATCATGGTCAAAAAAAAATCTTCACAAGCCATTGGGGTTAGTTTTACCATCGTCAGTTTACAGATGAAAAGAAGGCTGAGAAACCTGCCCAAAGTTTCTCAAATAGCAAGCAAGTTGGGGTGAGCTGCGGCAGAGAAGCCGTGTTGGGAGGTGCAGGAGGGGGAGGAAAATGTGGCCTTGATCCCGGGCTGGGATCTGTCCCACGGCAGGGAGGAAGGAGATCGTGAGCAACACCAAGAGCATCTCCGTGAAGGCTGCCCGGCGCCGCTCGCAGGCCCTGGGGGCCGAGGGGCGCCAGCTGCTCGCACCCACCATGAATCACAGCAGCCTGTCTCTGCACTCGCTGGGCGAGACTGATGACGTGCGGCCACCCAGACCACTGGCCTGCAAGCGGCTGCCCAGCCCCACCCTCCAGCATGCTGCCAGTGAGGACAGCCTGTCCAGCAGCATGGGCGAGGCGCCAGCCCAGGCGGTCGAATGTCACGGCGATGGCCCCTGTCCCGCGCTGCGAGGCCAGAAGAAAAGCCTAAGCAAGAAACGAGAGAAGTCTCTGGAGGCAAAGAGGAAGCGGAAATCCCAGTCTTTTGAAGTCACAGGACAAGGGGTAAACCTAGGGGTACAGGAGCTGGGGGTGTCTAGGCCCCCTCCTTGCTGGGTTCTGGAGGCTAGATTCCTCCAGAGGCCCCAGGGTACCCCTAGCTCTGCACCACCCTCCATGGCGTGTCCCCCAAGTGAACCTAACATCTCCTTGTATCAGATCCCCACGCAGCTCCCAGCTTATCTGGCTCTCCCGCCAACGCAGCTGTCCCACCCCAAGATGCACATCGCTGGGCCCTGTCCCGTGGAGAGTAACATCTCAGACCAGAGGATGCCAGTGGTTGGGCACCTAACCCCTAGCATCCAGCACCTGGGAAAGGCCATGCTGCCTATGCCCAAGGTCAAACTCCCTCCTTGCCAGAACTTGGGTGAGTACCAGCAAGTGTGTCCGGGGTGGGGGGGATAGCAAGGGGGAAAGGGGAGCCCTGGCCAGGCCAGGGAGGAGGCTGGTTGAGCTCCCTGCCCCTATGGCTGCCCCTTGCTGGAAACTGGGTTCCTGAAGACTGTTAGTGGGACTAGCTTCTTGGGGTGGTGCCCCTAGGGAGTTCAGAGCCACTGTGGGTGACGAGAGGGGCATGGAGAGGCATGCCTTAAAGCACAGCTCCTGGCCCTTCCCCATCGCAGGCCCTGAGGACCTCTCCCCCGTTGCTGCCCCCTCCAACCCAGCAGATGTTCCTGGACGGGTTACTCGGGTGCCCCGCCTGCCCCATAGCACAAGCACCCAAGGCAAAGATGGATGCTTGCGGCACAACTGAGGGGCCCTGCCTGCCCACCAAGGCTTGATGGGGCATGGCAGGAAAGGGAGATGGAGGCTAGGCAGATGGGGATGACCTGGCATCAGAAGCTCAGGATCTCAGAAGGCTGAGGCCCCCGGGGCCCAGGAATTGTGGGGGTGCCTGCCCCCCACACTTCCATGCCTTCAGTGCCACTGGGAAAGGGAGCTGAGCCCAGGAGGCATGGCCTGGATGGCAGTGCTCCCTGGCCAGAGAATCCTGTTGCCGAAACTCTGTTCTAAGATCTGCAACCAGACTTGGCCTGAGGAATGGGGGGGGGGGGGGAGCAGGGAGGGACTGTTAGAGGGATAGGGCTCCTGGGCCCACATCTGGGGCAAGGGCAAGCTGGATGGCTGGGGAAGGGCCCGATGGGCATTTCACTTACTGCGGCTAGGGGGTGGGAAGGAATCTAGTTTTGTTACTTAGCAGTTGCTTCCGCCTTCCCCCGTCTCCCCACTCTTTTTTAACAATAAAAATCCCATTTGAGTTTTTTGGGTTGTTCCGGCAACTAGACCTTGTCTGAAAGGTGGGGTGGTCCTGACAGACTGGCTTCCCTTTCCGGGTGGTGCTCATGGTAAAGAACCTGCCTGCAATGCAGGAAATGCAAGAGATGTGGGTTCGATCCCTGGGTCAGGAAGATCCCCTGGAGGAATACATGGCAACCCACTCCAGGATTCTTGCCTGAAGAATCCCGTGGGTAAAGGACTGGCGGGCTGCAGTCCATGGGGCCGCAAAGAGCCGGACACGACTGAGTGACTGAGCACATCCCTGATTAAGATTCAACCCAAGTCCTCTCCTCCCAACACACCCTCTTCCTCTCCGGCAGGTTGTAGAGCACCCGTCAACAAACTCCTGAGGGAAAGTGGTTTTCCTCCGGACCCTGAGGTCTCTCCCCAGGAAGGGCAGGGCTCTAAGGCCCATTCGTGTCCTCTCCCACCAGTACACACCTCTGCCCCTCCCAGGAGAGGTCAGAGACTTAGGCTTGTGCTTACCCCTCCCACCCCGGGAAGTCAGGCCTCAGAAATTGCTGAGCTGAGCCCCTCAGTTTCAGGTGAGGAAGCTCCCCCAAGGTGCACCTGACCATCTCAATGCTTTTACCTGCCCTGACCACTGTGGGGATGGAGGCTCTTGGGGAAAAGCTAATGAATGATGAGGAGTCCCTGACCTGTGGAGCCCTCCTGGGACTGCTTTTACCCCCAGAACTGTGTGGTTTAATCATCCCCTTGCCGCTCAGAGCACTGGTTTATTCTACCAAGAGCATTGGCTTTCCATGTGGTGCTGGTGATAAAGAATCCACTTGCTAATGCAGGAGATGCAAGAGACATGGGTTTGATTCTTGGGTTGGGAAGATCCCCTGCAGGAGGAAATGGCATCCCCCTCCAGTATTCTTGCCTGAAAAATTCCATGGGCAGAGGAGCCTGCTGGGCTACAGTCCATGAGATGGCAAAAAGTGGGATGCAACTGAGCATATATACACACAATACCAAAAACCTCACTTTCAAGTCAATGCGAAAGCAGCTCCTGAAACCAGGCATCTGGTCTACCACCCATCGCCTGGCTTCCACCCAACTCTAAGGCCGCCAGCGCCTTGTCACCCAGCAGGCCGGGTTAGACACCTCCACTGGTCATGCCACTCCCAGTCCCTCTGCGCCATCTCTATTGGGCCTTTATTTTCCTGATCCAGAGGCGTCAGGGATGCTGAGCTCCCTGCCCCGGCCCGCTTGGCTACTTGGGGGTCCGGATGAGGGTGTGATAGACGGGCTTGACAATGAGGTGGAGATGCAGGGCGTTCTCCACCAGGTACTCGGAGTTGCGCCGCTGCAGGTCGGCGTGCGCCAGGAAGTCGCCGGCCTCGTCGCTGCTCTGGTGGAAGCTGTAGGCGTGGCGGACCAGCAGGCGGCCGTGGTGGCGCGCCCCCACCAGCACGGTTTTCTGGAAGCTCACGCCTGCCGCGTCGCCGCCGCTGCTGGCCGGTGTGACCACCAGCCGCGGCCGGCCGTCCTCGGGGCGTGCGAGGGGCAGCGCGGTGCCCGCGGCGTCCGCATAGACGGGCCGCAGGCTGACCGGCAGCCAGCGCGGCGAGAAGAGCACGTTCCAGGTGACCCGGCGGCCCGAGTCGTGGCCGCTCGGGCCCAGCTGCGTCTGGAAGCTGGTACTGCGGTCGTCGCGGGCCGGGTTGTTGATGACCCACGGGGCGCCCCAGGCGGGCGCGAGGTAGTTGCGGGGCAGGAAGGCGCTGCCGTTGACGTCGAAGAACTTGGCGTAGTGCAGCGGCGAGGCGGCGTGGAACTGGTAGGCCTGCAGCAGCAGGTCGGCCACCGCCGGGCCGTGGCGCGCCAGGGCGGCCGAGCGCGCCTGCAGCTGGAACAGCTGCGCCGCAGGGATCATAGGGTAGCGGATGGCGCGTAGCGCGCGCTCCGCCACAGCCGGCGGCGGCCGCGCGCGGCCCAGCCACGCCTCCAGCGCCTGGAACAGCTCCAGCTCGTCCTGCAGCACGAGGTCCGAGCGCGGAAGCAGCTGCGCCAGCAGCTCGGGGCTCACGGCGCCCCACTCGGCACTCCCCGCCACGGCCGACAGGTTCCAGGCCAGGAACTGCAGGCAGCTCTGGCGCAGGGCCTCGTCTCCGGTGCTCACCGCGTAGTGGTACCAGCCCACCGCCGGGCCCGCGCCGCCCGCCAGGTGCGCCCGCATGTAGTCGGCCACGCCCCGCTGCAAGGAGGCCACGCGGTACTTGGTGGCCAGCTGGTGCAGGGGGATGGCCTGTGCCAGCAGCACAGTCAGCTCGCCGCAGTAGAGGTACCTGCCGGAGGGGTGCAGAGATGCGGCGCGGTCAGGGCGGGCCCAGTGTTACCCTACCCCGCGCCGCCTCCTGAGTCGCGCGGGTACCCGGCCTTGGGCAGGCAGCACCGTCCTTAACGGGGCCAACAGAAGGACCTTCCCGCGCGCATCCTACCTCACCGCCTCTTCTTTCCGGTTTCTTGTGGGGTGTGGAAATAAGCATGCATTTAATTGAGCACAGGTGGCTCGGTGGTGAAGCATCCTCCTGCCAATGCAGGAGACGCAGGTTCTGTCCCTGGGTCAGGAAGATCCCCCGGAGGAGGAAATGGCAATCCCCCCCAGTATTCTTGCCTGGGAAATCCCGTGGACACATGAGCCTGGTGGGCGACAGTCCATGGGGTCGCAGAGTCAACAGGACTTAGCTGACTGGGCACCCACTAAGGGGCTGAGTTCTGCGCTAGAGCAACAAAGATGCAGCTCCTACCTTTGCAGGTTTACAGTCTGGGTTCGGATTCATGTTCTGCCAGTTACTCGCTGTGAGAGTGGGCAAGCCATTTAACTTTGCTGTTTGCCTCTGGAAACAAAAGATGTTTCCCAGGATCCCTTATAGTGAGTGTGGTCATGTGACTAAATTCCTAGCCAATGAGATATCTGCAAAGGCACGGGACTGGGATTGGGGGAAGGCTGGTTAAATAGAGCTGACTAGGGTAGAGGTTATTGTTGTTCAGTCTCTCTGTCCTGTCTGACTCTTTGCGACCCCATAGACTGCGGCATGCCAGGCTTCCCTGTCCTTCATCATCTCCTGGAGCTTGTTCAAACTCTTATCCATTGAGTCGGTGATGCCATTCAACTATCTCATCCTCTGTCATCCCCTTCTCCTCCTGCCTTCAGTCCTTCCCAGTTAGGGGGTAGAGGAAAGATGCTTTTGTCCTTCTGTGCTATCCCTCTTCCTGTTGCCTGGAGGTTGGAAGAAATGACCAATATTCTGCAGCCTTCTTGTCTAAGCTATTAAAGCAGGGTCACTTTCTCAGACTAGAGTGTGGACAGTGTCCCTGCGCAGCACGCTAGCAGGAAGCAGCCCCCTAGCCCTGTGGTTCAAAACCTGGACAGACAGCAAAACCACACAGAGACATTAAAATAAGAAGCAACAGTTCGGCCCAGCCCTAGATATGAAGCTCGGGATACAGGGCGGGGTCCAGAAGCCTATAGTTTTTAAAAGCTCTCAAGGCCAGGTTTGGAAACAGCTTTGAGAGCATTTGGTAACTAACTTCAAACCACTCAGAGCTTTCAGGAAGGGGAGTCATGCTGCATTTTGCAAGAAGCTGGTGGGAGGAGGGAAGAGGGAGGTGGTTGCGTGGTCATCCTAATGCCATCCAGGGAAGGGGCAGGGCTAAGAACCAGGTTCCGTCACCCTGTGAGTGGAGAAGCCAGGGCCGTGGAAAGGGATGACGCATTCCCCTCATCCTCCCCACCTGATAAACTTGTCGAAGACGGCAGCACAGTCCCGGGGCTCCTGCAGCACCACCTCGCTCTGGTTACTCAGCAGCTCCTGGAACTGCTCACTGTGCAGTCCCAGCAGCAGGCGGTGGGCGTGGAAAACTCGGACCTCGTCGGTGCCCACAGCCTGCACCCGCAGCACCACATCGCTGGCATTGCCCTGCCGCAGCAGTTCCTGCAGGCGCTGGAGCAGCATCTGGGAGTGGTTGATGGAGGTGCCCGCTGACTCCCCGCCGACATCAGCTTTCTGGGCTGCGGCCGGAAGCAACACAGAGCAGCCTGAGAGGGCAGCCTTCTGGGGTTGCAGACAGACCAGCTGGAGATGCCTGTGGTTGGATGTGGGGAAGCCTGGGGAAGCTGTGTGCCCCCCTGTTTGTGCCTGAAGTGCGTGGATGCATGTGTGTGCACGAGCACATCCTGGACGGGGGAATTCGTGAGCCTGACCCCGAGCAGACCCAGAGAAGATGCTCTTGGAAGGGGCGGGGGGCGGATTCCCGGCAAGGAGAGGTCATGACAGGACAGGACAAAATGTCCAGAGCTGGACTTCCCCGGTGGTAAAAATCCTGCCTGCCCATGCAGGAGACACAGGTTTGATCCCTGACCTAGGAAGACACCACATGCCGCAGAGCAACTAAGCCTGTGCTCCACAACTACTGAGTCTGTGCTCCAGAGCTGGGGAGCTGAAACTACTGAGTCCGAGGTCTGCAACCAGAGAAGCCACCACAGTGAGAAGCCCGCGCACCTCGACGAAGAGAAGCCCCTGCACCTCGACGAAGAGAAGCCCCTGCACCTCGATGAAGAGAAGCCCCTGCTTGTGGCAAGTAGAAAAAAGCCCGCACAGCAACAGAGACCCAACACGTCCAAAAATAAAAAATTTTAATGTCTAGAGCTGACCTCCATGATGCCAGACCCTTAGGCCAAGATTGAGGAACCTCTTGGTCCCCACCCCCTTACCTCCTGAAGAACTGCCCACCTTACCCCTCGGAAGAGAAACATTGGCCCAAAGCAGTGCTGCTGCTGCTAAGTCACTTCAGTCATGTCCGACTCTGTGCGACCCCATAGATGGCAGCCCACCAGGCTCCCCCATCCCTGGGATTCTCCAGGCAAGAACACTGGAGTGGGTTGCCATTTCCTTCTCCAATGCATGAAAGTGAAAAGTGAAAGTGAAGTCACTCAGTCGTGTCCAACTCTTCGCAACCCCATGGACTGCAGCCTACCAGGCTCCTCCGTCCATGGGATTTGCCAGGCAAGAGTACTGGAGTGGGTTGCCATTGCCTTCTCCACAAAGCAGTGCATTCCCCAGCAAATAATCTACTGAGCATTTACAATAAGCCAGTTGCTGCCTTGGGAGCTCAGACCAGCACAGTGAACAAACAAACCAGCTCCTTACACTTACGCTCTGGTTTTAGGCTGTGACCAGTAAGGGAGGTGACGGTAGAGGGGTGTCGGCTCCTGTAGGTGCAGGAATCTGAGACAGGCTCCCTGAGGAAGTGATAAGGGGCCAGCCTGAGGCCCTGGGAGAGGCTGGGCTTGGTGCTGGGAAGGTGGAGAGGATCTGCCCAAGTTCTGAGTGGGAGGCGAGGGGCAGAGCAGGGGAGAGGGCTACAGCTTGGGGGTGGGGGGCCCAGGCCCAGCCGCCCGCCTGGATCCTGATCTGGGAGGCAGGGGTCTACACTGGCCTCCTGGGGGACCCGAGAAAGCACAGAGCCAGCGGGTCCTGGCCAGGACTCTTGGTCACCTGCGCCTTGGGACTGGCATCCTCCTGCTTCCAGGCGAGCCACACCGGACCCCCCCCTCTCCTGTTTCCAGGGACACCGTGAGGGTCAGACAAGGACATGTGCTCATGGATGGAAAACTGAGTGACAGAAAGCACTGCCAGCAGCTTCCCCAAGTGGAGCACGGACTGAGGTGTTGAGGGGAGCAAATAGGTACCCCCATACCTCCACCCCCCCGTGCGTGTATGGGTGCACGCGCATACACACACACAGTCCCAGGGTCCACGTGGACTCTTGAGGAGGCTCTCAGGAAAGCAGAGCCTCTGTGTATGAGTGAGAGAGAGACAGAGGGCGTGAGAAAGGGTGAGAAAGGAGCTCTGGTTATTTTCCAGGCCCGCCATCCCCCAAGCTGTCGCTGTGAAGGCTCCGAACACTGATGGCTCCCACTCTCCCCAGCCTGGGCCCAGCTGCCGGGGACACTGGACAGTAGAAGGGTCTTCCTGTGGTTAAGCCCCCTGCCCGCCCGCCCGCCTGCCCAGCCCTCCTGCCCTCGGAGGCTGGCCACCCTCCTCCACGGAGCTGCGTGATCAAATCGACTCTGTGCCCAGCCCAGCCGGCTGGACACCGCCCCCTCCTGGCCACGGGCAGTTGGAGCCCGAAGGTCCTGCCCCTTCTCTCTGCCCACTGCTCACTCACCTGCACGAGTGACCATCCCCACCAAGGTCAGCATGGCCCAGAAGCTGGCCCAGGACCTGGGCTTGGCCGAGCCCAGCCTGCACATCTCTGTATCCTGCCCCCAAGCCCACGGGAGGAACAGCAGAGCCCAGACCGCTCCGCACACATTCCCTCCTCCTTATATAGGATCCAGCCCGAGGGGATGGCCGCCCCCTTTCCCGGCTGGCTTCCCTCCCCCCACCCAGCCTCTGCCTTGGATTGGTGGAAACTGGCCCCAGCTGTTACCCAGGCAACCAGTTGAGCCGGAGAGCGGGCGCCCCAGGCGCTATTGTGCTGCCCTCGGGCCCCTGAGGGGACCAGATCCGGCGGCCTCCCCCACATCTCTTACCACCCGGCATAGCTAGTCACTCCTCTCCTGGGAAGCCGAAGGCTCTCCAAAGGGCAAGCAAAGGGCTCCAGAACCAGAGGCAGCCACCAGTCCAGAGGGTCCCCAGCCCCCTCCCCTGACCCCCCCGCCCCTGCCCTGGCACAGAATATGCTTGGCAGCATCCCGGCTGGAGCACCGTGGTGAGCCAAGGAGTGCGAAGGAAGGGCCTGGAACAGGAGGAGGCAGCGGCCCAGGCCCTGCCCCTCCCCCTCCCGAGTTGGGGTGGGCTGGCGCTCCAGAAAAGAGGACAGGGCTCTAAGTCCCTGATGTCACTTTGATGTCCTGCGTTGAAGAATGTTCCTGGCGTGCTCTGAGGAGGGTGATGGGCCTTAGGGACATGGGGACTGTGGCCATCACACCCCCCACCCCCGCCAGGTCAAGGTGAGCTAGGATGGCAGGGCCGGGCATAGAGCAGCTGCACCCCAGCCTTCGCACCCCTGCCCCGGAGCACCCCCACCCAGAACCGGGCTGGCTGCCTCACGTGAGGCTGGTCCCCCGCAGGCATCCCACCCGCTGTCTGACCAGGAGCTGCCCTGGCACCTTCCTCTAATTCACCTTCTCAAGTGGCCTCAGGTCTCTTGGTTCACCTCCTTGGAAGCTTTCTCTTACCAGCTTCTGTCCAACTTCCTACTGTAATTTTTCCCATCTCAAAGTTCCAAGGGGGGCGCTTGCTTCCCTGGTGGTTCAGTGCTTAAGACTCCGTGCTCCCAAGGCAGGGGGGCTGGGTTCCATCTCTGATCGGGCAACTAAGGTCTGGCTTGCTGCGGCTAAGACCTGGTACAGTCAAAAAAATAATAATAAAAGCTGCACGGAGGCACACAGCAGAGCCGAGATCCACCCTGACAGTCGGAGACACTGAGGCAGACAGCTAGGGGACAGTGTCAGCTGGGTTAGTGCAGGGGAGAGCTCCTCTGAGGACAAGCGACTGGAGAGAAGGTGGGGCCTGGAGCCCAGGGGGCTGGGTGGGCGGCACTGGTGGGGCCTCACCTTTTCTAGGAGCAGGTAGGACCTGGCCCAGATCCTCACTGGAGGGAGTCCTTCCAAGTTGATAAACTGAAATGGTGTGTGTGTGTGTGTGTGTGTGTGTGGTGGGGGGGGGGGGGGGGGGGGGGGGGGGGGGGGGGGGGGGGGGGGGGGGGGGGTCCAGGGAGATCCGGCTTAACGTTTCTCCCGATGCCGGGTCCTTCACTGGGGCTGGGTCAGAGCCCACCCTCCCTTGCTCTCTGAATCCCAGGGACCAGCTCAATGCATTGATCTCTGCCCCGGGCTGGCACAGAGAAACCCAACAGCTCCACCCCCCACCCCTCTCTGGAGCCACAGAGAGAGCTGGAATTGGGTCTGGCACCTGCTTCGTCCGGGTTGGCAGAGGCGCAGCTGCGCGGCCCAGCGGAAACCCCTCCCGGCTGTCCTGACCTTCACGCCCGGCTCCCTTCATCCAGATTCGCCACCCCCTGCCCACTGGCTGTGAGCCTGCCCTTCCCGGGGGGCCGTACCACCTCCCTGACCCAATCCAACAAGACAGCCTCAGTGTGAAGGCGGGGGGAGTGGGGGGTCAGGGCCAGTGCTGTCCAATAGGATGTTATTGATGATTTTTTACAAAGATGATGCTGAGAGAACCCACTAGTCAGAAAATGGTCTTTCAGTAAGAAAGTCTCCTTGAGGCTCAGAAGTGTGACCCACGGCGCTGGAATCTCCCACCCTCCACGCAGAAGCCAGGGCACCTGCATCTTCTTGGTATCTTGAGGATGGTCATGCACACCCCCCAGCTAAGCTCCACCTGCTAGACTTAGACGGACAGCATTTCAAGTGTGCAGGAACTGGGGAGGGCCCAGGTTACCCAGAAGACAAGAGGGTCACCTCTGACTCCCCATCGCTGAGAGGCCTCACCTCTTCTGGCTCTAACTCGTCATCCCTGAAACTCCTCTACTGATTTTAAAACTGACTTTTCAGGGACTGCCCTGCTGGTCCAGGGGCCAAGACTCCAAGCTCCCAGTGAAGAGAGCCTGGGTTCGATCCCTGGTCAGGGAATTAGATCCCATATGCTACAACTGAGAGTTCGCATGCTGAAACTAAAGAGCTTGCATGCCGCAACTAAGATCCAATTCAGCCAAATAAATTTTTAAAAACAAACAAAAAAACCTGGCTTTCCAGGAATATGCATTCTCTGTTTTCATTTTCTTAGTCTGAGGGTTTCTGAAATGTATGCGTGCATGTGTGTGTGTACTGTACACGTGTGCCCTCGTATGTACGTCTGTAAGTATGTATGCTTGTGCTTGTAGGTGTTTGTGTGTATGTGGTGTGTGCGTGAGAGTCTTGGAGCTGGAGAGAGGAAGCGGGGCGTCCGCCCTGCCCAATCTTGCAGATGGAAGGTCAGAGACAATCCATTTTGTCTTGCCCTGTGCATCTGGAAGCTCCGTAATTCCTCGAGAGCAAGCCTGAGCTAGAACAATTCCCAGAGACCAGTGTAACTTCCCACCTGAGACAAGAGTATCCATGACCCAAGGGGCTTGTCTGAGGTCTCCTGGCCCAGAAGGGGCTGAGCCTGGATTCAGATGTCACTCTTCTGCTTTTCTTTCCCCGCGCCTCCATACTGTCTCTTCTGGGAAGCTATTTCAGTAGCCACACGAGAGGCAAGGAATCGCTAGTGGTGGTAGAGCAAGCTTGGGGCAGGAGTGTCTGGATCTGCGGCAAGGGCGAGCAGACACGGGAGGATGGAGGGGTGGGCTCCCAGCACCCCCCCCCCGGCTGCAGCCGGTGCCCCGGAACACTTAGACTGGGGACCAAGGAATCAGGAGTCGAGGTTCCAGGCCACTCGGGGTGGGGGGGCACAGCAGTGATAAACAAGAAAGAATCGCTCTTCAAACGAACTGATGTGATATGGAAAGCTCCACCTGAAGCCAGGCTGTCCCGCGGGGGCACCCCCCCCCCAGCCTCAGCTCCACCTGAAGCCAGGCTGTCCCGCGGTGGCACCCCCCTCCAGCCTCAGCACCCGGCATCATGCTGCCCACCCACCCCCAGCTGGAGGGCCTTGTGCATCCGAGGGGTGTATCTACCTGGCCCACTTCCCCTCCTGGTAAAGCCTGAGCTCACGGGGACTTGCGCTACCTGAGCGCCTGCTCTTCCAGTGGGAGGGAGTGGCCAGTAACGGCTCTGGAGGAGGGACAAGGCCAAGTTCAAATTCCACCTGCCGCCACTTACAGGCTCTGTGGCCTTAGCCTACTTGCTGGACTTCTCTGAGCTTCGGTCCCCTCTCGCGTGAAATTGAGGTGTCCCACGTTAGCTTGCAGGGCTGCAGGGAGGGAGACTCGTGCGGATGGGGCGGGTCCTCAGGAGATGTCGGCAGAGACCCTCACGCCTGGCTGTAAGTGGCCCCCTGCTCACCCACGGCCTCCTGGTGCCGGGAGGCGGTGGCCTGGGGACTTATCTGTGCCACTTGCACCCTCTGTTGCTGGGGTCCCGGACACTCTGCCTGGGGACCTGAGTGCCTACTGTGCCACCCACGGGACCTGGCCAAAGCCAGTGGACTCTTGGAGGCATGCAGTGCCGGACCTGGCCACCAGGGAGCAGCAAGGCTTCTGTGAGTTCCGCGGCTGGGTGTGAAGGTGAGGCTGGGGTGGGCATCCTGGTACTTCCAGCCCCAGAGTGGGATTTAACTTTGCTCTTGTTCAGTCACTAAGTTGTGTCCAGCTCTTTGCAACCCCACCGACTGCAGCACACCAATCTTCCCTGTTCTTCACCATCTCCCAGAATTTGCTCAAACTCATGTCCATTGAGTCGGTGATGCCATCCAAGCATCTCATCATCCGTCATCCCCTTCTCTTCTTGCCCTCAATCTTTCCCAGCATCAGTGTCTTTTCCAACGAGTCAGCTCTTCCCATCAGGTGGCCGAAGCTTTGGAGCTTCAGCATCTGTCCTTCAGTGAATGTTCAGGGTTGATTTCTTTAGGATGGACTGGTTTGATCTCCTTGCAGTCCAAGGGGCTCAGGTCTAACTCAGGGAGCCCAGAGACAGGCTCTTCAGCATTCCCAGACCGGGCCTCAGCTCACCCCCAACTCAATCTGCACGCGTCCCAGGCGCCCACTACGGGCTGCACTGGTGATTCTTCCTCACATGGGATGGGAGAGCTGGCCAGGCTCAAATTCCAGTCTCTCCAGACTGCAAGCCACGCCGGATGGTGTTTATTTGCTAGTGACTGCTTGAAGGATGGTTCATTTCACCAGGGCTAGGAAAACAAGGGCTTGCGGGGTGCCGCTGGGTCTGGGTTTCCCAGAGCTGCTGGCAACTGGGTTCGGCTCCTCCTGGGGTTCCTGGCCAGCCCTGGGCATGGCTTCCTGCCATCATTCTAGGCCAGCAGCCCCCCACCCCACCCCGGGGTAGCCTCTTTCTCAGCCCACCACCTGCAGCCACTGCACGACCGATTCCTTCCAGCCTGGCCCGGGGGCTCCTCTCCAGATACGTGTCCAGCCCCGGGCAGCCTCAGCGCTCCCTCACCAGTGCAGATTGCCCCCCACTCCTCTCTGAGTCAGCTCCTGGGACCCTTCTGCCTTTCTTCAGAATCCTTGCCCCCAGGGTTTCTGACAGCCAGACTGAGCCCAGGCCGGTTCCCACTGCCCTTGGAGCATGGGGCAGGCCACCTAGAGTGCCAGTGCTGCCCTCCAGCCTTGCCCCTTCCCTTCCCGGGCTCCCTCGTAATCTTGCTTTGCTCCAGACGGTATCACTGTTCAGGCTCACCCTCCTGGGCCTCCAGCTCCACCCTCCCCCCTCCCCCTCCTCCCCCTCCCTCCTCCCGCCACCCGCTGCCTCCCACGTACTGATCACAGGCGCAGTGCTGCTGGAAGAATCGTTGGGCAAACAACTAAGAGGGAGCTGCAGGCACCCCCGGAAAAAGCCACACGGTGACCCGGGACCCAGGAGCATGCAGCTGGCAGGAGGAGAGACAGGTGAGGCATCTCAGACCCAGGGTGGGCAGGGAGAGTGAGGTGGCAAGGCCAGCAAGGAATCTGGAGTTGGGGTGGGAGCAGGGAGCTTGAAGTGGAAAAAATCAAAAGCTGGAAGGCGAAACCTAAAATCCAAAAGTGTAGACTGGGCGGGGAGCGACCAGAGCATGTGTGTGGTCCTCATCCCAGACCGGCCACCAGCCAGATGTGTGTGATGGCAGGCAGGTCACACCTGGGCCCTCTGGACCCAGCCTCCCCATCTGAAAACCAGGGCCCTTCCAGCTCCAGTGGTACCAGGAGACAGAGAGAGATGCTCTTTGGAGTAGAAAGGAGAGAACTTGGTCACATCTTTCCTTGAAGAGCAGGCAGCTGTTTGCTACAGCAGCGGGGCTGCCATGAGTCACCGTGGGTCCAGGTCCATCACCCAGGATGCCTTAAGAACACAGTGCTCAAGCCCCAGTTCAGACGGTCTGACTCAGGCTGCCTGGGAACACAGTGATTCAAAAATGGTCACTAAGATGGCAAGAAAGGCCACCAAGTACTTCTTCCCATTGATAGGGGCCCAAGGCCCCTGAGCGGGTGGGCTGGGGTGGAGCAGACATGGCCATCGGGACTGCGTTTGGCTGGACCTGACTAGGGGCTCCGCACAGAGCCAGGGTGAGTAAAGACCTCAGGGCCAAGGTCAGGGTGGGGCTGCTCCAGGCCAGGCTGGAAAGAGACCAACAGTTCTAACCTGCCATTCCGCACTTCCTAGCTGGCCAGCTACGGGTGACCCTGCTGCCCACAGCCAACGGCAGTGGGCTGAGCCAGGAGTTTGAAGGCCATTGGCCCGAGAGCCCCGCGATGTCCCCATGTGTGGCTGGGGTCATACCTGTCATCTACTACAGCGTCCTCCTGGGCCTGGGGCTGCCTGGTGAGTGGGGTCTGGGGTCCAGGGCTAGGCCAGAAATTGGGGTCCTCCTTTGATGGGTGCCAATCCTCTGTGCTGACCCCTGAGACCCAGGGTTGTAGATCTTTCCCCTTGCCTTGTGGGGGTGCCCAGATCACTGCAGAGCCAAGCATAGTGGGGAGTAAAAGTGAGGGTGCTCAGTGGCCCACCAAGCTCTTCTGTCCATGAGATCTTCCGGGAAAGAATCCTGGAGTGGGTTGCCATTTCCTCCTCCAGGGGATCTTCCTGACCAAGGGATCGAACACACAACTCCTAGATGTCCAGCATTGCAAGCAGATTCTTCACCTCTGAGCCATTGCAGAAGCTTGGCATGCTCAATAGCTAAACCCGAGTTTTCACCGGAGCAGACAGCCCCCTTCTTCCCCCAGAAATGGGCATCTCCTAGAATAAGTTCATGCAGAACGGCCCAGAGCCTCACACTGAAAGCTTCTTGCACCATCCGCTGCCTTCAGAGAGCAGAGCAGGGGTGTGGTGTGGATGCAGGAGACGATGGGTGGAATTAGAGAATGGCTCATCCCTGCCTGTCGTCTGGTAAGGCAGTGGCCTGTGGTGCCAAGGCTGGACAAGGCAAAGCTGATCTGGTTAACCTTCCCAACAAAGGGAGCTTTAAGAAGATTCCTGAAAGAGGAAAAGAGAAGCAAGAAGCAGCAGGAGGGGAGGGATGATGAGAAAGCAAATCCAGGCAGCCCTTCTAACCTCTGACCTCTCCCCTCCCTGACCTCGGTGACCATCAGTCAATCTCCTGACCACAGTGGCCCTGGCCCGCCTCGCCGCCAGGACCCGGAAGCCCTCCTACTACTACCTTCTGGCACTCACGGCCTCGGACATAGTCACGCAGGTGGTCATCGTGTTCGTGGGCTTCCTCCTGCAGGGAGCCGTGCTGGCCCGTGAGGTGCCCCAGGCTGTGGTACGCACAGCTAACATCCTGGAGTTCGCTGCCAACCACGCCTCGGTCTGGATCGCCGTCCTGCTCACGGTGGACAGGTACAGCGCCCTCTGCCACCCCCTGCGCCACCGGGCCACCTCGTCCCCAGGCCGGGCCCACCGGGCCGTCGCCGCTGTCCTTGGAGCTGCCCTGCTCACTGGCATCCCCTTCTACTGGTGGCTGGACGTGTGGAGGGACGCGGACCCGCCCAGCACGCTGGACGAGGTGCTCAAGTGGGCCCACTGCCTCATTGTCTATTTCATCCCCTGTGGCGTTTTCCTGGTGGCCAACCTGGCCATCGTCCGCCGGCTGCAGCGGAGGGGCCGGAGCGGGCCGCGGCCCCAGGTGGGCAAGAGCACCGCCATCCTCCTGGGCGTCACCACACTCTTCGCCCTCCTCTGGGCGCCCCGCACCTTCGTCATGCTCTACCACCTGTACGTGGCCCCCGTCCACCACGACTGGAGGGTCCACCTGGCCCTGGACGTGGCCAACATGGTGGCCATGCTCAACACCGCCGTCAACTTCGGCCTCTACTGTTTCGTCAGCAAGACTTTCCGGGCCACTGTCCGAGAGGTCTTCCGGGACGCCCACCTGCCCTGCACCCTGGGGTCACGGTCAGCAGGCATGGTGGCAGAGCCTATGCTGAAGCCTCTGGGACGCCCCAGGGGGTCAGAGTTGTAGAAACGAGCCCACGCAGGGAGCTTGGGATGGCTCACGCTCGGATTACTGGGGTCTCTGTGGTTGTGCCCACAAACTTATCAACACCCTCCATGGCAACCTGGGGGTGAGGAGAGAGATTTCTTGCTTCCAGGGTGGCTCCCCAGGAAGCCAAATTAATGCTGGTGGGTTGAATGAATGAATAGATGGATGATGGATGAATATGAACTGTTCTATCCCACCCCTTCCTGGAGCCCACCTCTCATTCCCTGTGTCAATTACTTCTATGGCTTCTGCTGGCAATGCCAGAGAGAGAGGAAGATGTCCCCAGGATTCCAGGCCTTTCCTGGGCCGGGAGAACCATGTGGGGGGTCTGAACAATGGGAGAGAGCTGTCTGGGAAAGTAGTCTTAAGCAGACTCAGTGTCCCAGCTCTGGGGCAACATAAAGACCTTGCGGTCTTGAGTGTCCTGGACTGATTTTGATTGACTCCCTGCCCTGGAGCCAGAACAGGTTCAGGGGCCCCAAACAACCCGCCGCTGCAGTCTTCATGGTTGCCAAGGAACAGGACTAAGCAACAAAAGGCCCTCTGAGCACAGAGGCCAGGAGAGGGGAGAGGCGGCCCCCGCCACGCTGCTGACCTCTGCACTTGGGGAAGAAGATTCTTTCTCCACCAAGGGGAGGAAGGGAGATGGCTCCGCTGATGTGAGGCCCAGGGGGGCTCTGCCTGGCCCTCCCAGACTCTCTCCTTTCGGTGGTGCCAGCCTGGAAAGGCAGTTGGGAGAGACAGCAGATGGACCTCCCACCTGCTCCAGGCATTGGGTAAACACATTAGCAGTCTGCTTTCTGCTTCTTGATCAGGCTGAACTGAACTTTCCCCTGAACAGGAGGTCCAGGCGGGCCCTCACCAGCACCCAACCCTTAGTGGGATCACAGAAGTGAAGAAGGCAGATATGCGTGGGGCAAACAGTCAGTGCAAAATAAATGCACTTGGCCTTCTCCCTTCCCTCCCTACATCCCTCCCCACAGCAGGAATGTCCAGGAAGGCACTTTCAGCTGCACCCATAAGGAAGAAAAGACAGGTCCCCAATCCGTTATCCACAGTTTTAGATTCCAAAAAGCTCTGAAAACCAAGGCCATGTCCCGAGTTTGCCACAAACACATCGAGTGACAAAACCGGAACACGTGCAGGTTCAGGTAAGCCTTGGTGCTGGGAGCTGCGCAGACTGCATTTCAGACTCAGCGGGTTTAATTCTGGGCTGATGCCCTACACCCTGCTAGGCTGGAGATCCAAACCACACATTACCTTCCTCTATTCTGAAAAACTCTGAGACACCTCTGGTCCCAAGAGTTGAGAGAGAGGACGGAGGACCTCTCAGCTAAGTCTCAGCCTGCCCTGAGCCGGTCGGGGGCATGGCGGATTCCCCCATCATTACTGAACCAAACGCGGGTCCACTCTCCCCAGCGCAGTATAGCCAATCCACTGACTCCGGGTTGAGGTGAAGGAAAGCGCGGTGTTTATTGCAGGTGCCAAGACAGGAGTCCAGGCAGCTAATGCTCAGAAGGCTGCAACCCTCTGATGGCTTTTAGGGGAAGTGTTTTGCTTTTTTTTTTTTTTTAACAAAATCTTATTTATTTATTTATTTATTTATTTTTGGCTGTGCTGTGTCCCCGGCTGTTGCTGCCAGGGTTTTTTTCTCGAGTTGCAGGTAGTGGGGGCTGCTCTCTAGTTGCAATACAGGGGCTTCTCATTGCAGGGGCTTCTCTCGTTCTGGAGTACGCTTTCTAACACAGGCTCAGTAGTTGTGGGGTACGGGCTTCGTTGCTCCACGGCATATGGGATGTTTCCGGACCAGGGGTCGAACCTGTGTCTCCTGCCATGGCAGGCAGATTCTTTGCTACTGAGCCACCAGGGAAAGCCCTGGGGAAAGGCTTTTAGACAGAGTGAGGGAGACGGTTGCAGGGTGAGTGATCAGCTCATGGACACTCTTCTGACTGGTGGGTAGTGAGGTAATCAGGAGTCAACATCATCAACCTTTCTGTTTGCAACCCATCTGGTGTCTACGTGCCCACCGACCGCACACAGTTAACGTCATCCACCTGGCGGGAGTTTCAGTAGCTGCAGAAACAGCTCAAAGGTCTTTGCACAGAATATTACCTATAGCTCTTGAAGAGGAATTGAAGTCTTTGACTTGGTTTAATGACTACACTATTATGAGTTTATTTTGTTTGCCTGTTTTCCTTTCGTCCAACAAATGTATTTCCATGCAATTTAACATACCAAATAAGGAGTTCGGGCTTTTAAAGCACTAGGTGCCTGGACTTCTTGCTTGGCACCCTGCAATAAACGCTGCCCTTTCCTTCACCACGACCTGGTGTCACTAGATTGACTTTGCGTGCAGGCGAACAGGACCCAGTTCTTGTTCATTAACACTGTGTGTACAAAGGTGCGTCCGTGGGAAGAGCTGATGAACCAGAGCTTCATTCCTTGCTTAAGGAGGAAGGGGGTGATAGTGCAGGTTCCCCAAGAAGGGACACAAAACCTGATGCCTCCTCCAGCCCATCCCAGGGGCCAAGTCCACCCTACAGAGCAAAGCGCTGGGAAGAGGGCATCTTCTGATGCAGAATCAAATGAAACATTGTGAGGGAGAGACCCCCCCCCCTCCCACTTTATAGGAAATCTGCAGGGCCCTGCAGGAGAGCTGTCCAGTATCAGGGGAGACCCTGGCCATGGAAGGCAGCTGCAGTGGGGCAAGAGAAGAAGCTTCTTTCAAGTGGCTGGTGGGCTGTCCTCAAGGAAACAGAAAGGGACTTCACTTGTGGTCCAGTGGTTAAGAATTCATCTGTCAATGCAATGGACACGGGTTTGATCCCTGGTCTGGGAACTGAGGGGCTTCCCTGGGAGCTCAGACTGTAAAGAATCTGCCTGCAGTATGGGAAACTTGGGTTCAGTCTCTGAATTGGGAAGATCCCCTGGAGAAGGGAATGCTACCCATGCCAGTATTCTTTCTTAGGAGAACTCCACGGACAGAGGAGCCAGGCAAGCTACAGTCCGTGGGGTCACAAGGAGTCGGACATGACAGAGACTAACTTACCACCACCATCGTATTTGCCTATGAAGCTTTAGGTAGCAGTTCCTTTTTGATATCTTTATACCCTTTAATGAAAGCAAGATATCATCACTGTAATAAACAAGTCACTGAAATGGGAATGAAAGCTATTCTTAAAGTTGCTCATGTTTCCTTTGTGAATTTTTGTCATTAAACTGACAATGGCTTCTGGAGAACTTACACTTCCTTCCCGGGTGTGGGTTGCCCTGCTCATTTCCACCCCACCTGCTGAAATACGTTGGCAGATGGAAATCCTTTTTGAAATTCCAAGCTTTTCCCTTACAAGCTCCCCCCACACCCGCCCCACATTTTCCATCTTATCAGTTGATCTTATCTTCTATCTTTAACCTTTTGTTAATACCCGAGGACAGTTGTTTTTCATGTATTTCCCAGTCTCTCTCTCTCTCTCTCTCTCTATATATATATATATATATGATTTCTGCTAGTCTGGAAGTTGCTCAACAACTTGTTTTCTGATCTCTGTGTCCAAGTGTATTCATTCCCTAGACCTGCCGTAACAAAATACCATAGTCTGGGAGGCTTAAGCAACAGAAATTAATTTCTTAAGGTTCCGTGAGCTGAAGTCCAAGATTAAGGTGTTGGGCAAGCTGGTTGCTTTCGGAGGCCTTAGCCTTTGGGTGCAGGTGGCTCTCCTCTGTGTCTTCCAAAGCTCTTTCCTCTTTGCGGGCACATCCCTGGTGTCTCTATGTGTGTCCTAATCTTTTTCTCCTTTAAGATTTTTTGATGTGGACCATTTTTATGGTCTTTATTGAATTTGTTATATTACTTCTGTTTTATGTTTTGGCTTTTTGGTTGCAAGGCATGTGGGATCTTAGTTCCCTGACCAAGGACCAAACCTGCACCCCCTGCATTGGAAGGCAAAGTCTTAACCACTTGGTCCTTTGGGGGAAGTCCTCTAATCTCTTTTTAAAAGGACACCAGTCATATTAGATGTGTGGCCACCCTAATGGCCTCATTTTAACTCAATCATCTCTTTAAATTCACATCCTGACGTACAGGGGGGTTAGGGCTTCAATCTACCAATTTAGGGAGACACAATTTGGCCCATAGAGCTGTGGTTATTTCAAAAAGAAATGTTCGTTTGGCTGCATGTCCAGTTTTTGATGAGAAGAATTTTTCTCTTAGCTCTTTAGAGAATGTCCCCCCACCTTTCTTTCTGGTTAGTGTAGCAGGATTCAACATCAGTCTTGAATCCTTAAATGTGACCTCCCCTTTCTTCCTGGATTCTTGGAAGATCTTGATGTTTTGGTTAAACCGCAATGAAGAAAGATGTGAGGGCAAGTGCCTTCCCTCAAGAAGTTTCCAGAGGTCGGCTATAGAGCTCTGAAATTCCACACTGAGAATATCTCCTTCTCGTTCAGAAGAATTCTCTCCATTTTCTTAATTGTGATGGAGTTGCTGGCCCACTTTTCCAGCTGCCGCTCTTATTTGTTCTCAGGCAGGAGAATAAATTCGTTGTTTGCCATGTTTCCTGGGTTCCCTTTAATGCTCTTGCCTCCAACAGCGTTTTTTTGTTTTTTGTTTTTTTTCCTTTCTGCAATGGCTTAAAGTTTGCACAGGCTTCCCTGGTGGCTCATCTGGTAAAGAATCCGCCTGCAGTGCGGCAGACCTGGGTTCAATCCCTGGGTTGGGAAGATCCCCTGGAGAAGGGAAAGGCTACCCACTCCAGTATTCTGGCCTGGAGAATTCCATGGACTGTATAGTCTATGGGGATGCAAAGAGTTGGACACGACTGAGCGCCTTTCACTGAAGTTTGCACGGCTTCCCAGCGCTGCCAAAGGTTCCCTCTTACCTGCACTCACTGCCTCTGCTCCCTCGCGCGGCTGTCAGTGGTCCCAGGGGCTTCTGCGGCGACCTCACTCCCCTAATCCCGCCATTGCCTCCTCCACCTCCCAGCTCCCACCTCCACCCCCAGTCACTCAGCCTCCACCCCATTCATGTCCACTGGGTAAAGGGCCCCACGGCTGTCCACGTGCTCCTGGGATGGGGAAGGGTGGGAGGGGGCACGCTGGAGACAAGGAACCAGCCTTCTAGAGGGTCTGCTATTTTCAGCAACCATTCCCAGGGGAGGGGTCGCCCCCTGAGAGCAAAACTTAACTTATTTACCGGATTAAATGTTGAGCCCCTTGGTCGGCCAGGTTATAGATCCGTAGGCAGGGACAATGGGATGGTCTTTGGCATGAGGGTGTCTTGGGGATCTTGGCGTCCCCCCCGCCCCGCATCCCCACCAAGGCCCTGATTCCTTTGTCAGCCGGGAAGCTTGGGTTCCTTAGAGGGTCTTGCAACCCGACTTCCCGCTTTGTCCCGTCACTATGGGCTCAGACAGCAGGGGGCGCTGCAGGATAAGCCGGATGCGCAGACCGGCCTGGTAGCCAGAGGGCAGGCCTTTAAAGTAGATTTCCAGGCAGATCTAAGTTATTGCCAAGGAACTGTGCCTGCCCACCTCCACCCCCACCCCGCACCCCTCCACCCCAATCCACGCCCCCATCCCCATCACGTCCACCGCCAGCAGGGAGCGGTTGGGCAGCAGGGCTCAACCCTAGTCACTTTTCTCCACGGAATCACGACCCTCCTCCAAGCAGCGGGGGGCGGGGGGGGTCACTGTCGCGGCGGTTTCCCCAGGTCCTCCTGGCGGCTGGGAAGGCTTGCTGAGCGGGGCAGTGTGCGAAGGGCCCGGTCCTCACCCTCGTCCCTCCCGCCTGGTCCGGGCAGCCCCTCCCACTGATCCCACACTGGCTGCCTGCCCTCCCGGCGGTGGGCACTGGCCTACCCCGGCTCCGCAGCCGCAGGGCCTCAGCCAGTGCCTCTAGGGTCCCAGGCTCCCCAGCAGCTCCTGCCCAGGGCACAGTGCCCACTCAGGGAGTGTGAGCCTCAGCTTCAGCCCCACGCCGCCAGGATGAAGGGAGGGGGCAGGAAGGCAGCCCTGGCTGAGGGGCGCCCGCAGGGGAGGGAAGAAGGGAAGGGGGTGGGGGGGCTCGTCCAGAGCCTCCTCCTGTCTGATCACATCTCCCCTCGAGGAGACGGAAAGGGGACGCCCCCGGGGAGCTGGGCCGCCACCTGGCCCTCCCTCACCTTCTCCTGGAAAGGGAGCTCAGGCCACTGTCTAGGTGCCCCTGGAGAAAGTGGTGTGGGCCTGACTCCACCTTGTGGCTATCAGGGGGTTTCCCGCCCAGGGCCCCCACCTGCCCTCTACCTCGGGGTCCTCTGGGTGGGGGCGGGGAGGGGGTGATGAGGACACCGTTGGCCCCCTTCCCACGGTCACCCCTGATCTCTGACTCCAGGTCCCATCCCCCGATCCTGAGGGATCGGCTGGGGCCTCCCACCCCTCCAGCTGAGCCTGGGCAAGGGCTCCTCCGGTCTTGGGTATCCTTTCCACCAGTTTGCTGACCTGGCCCTGCTGCGCCCGACCTCCCACCCCCCCAACTCTCTCCATGGCTGCTGGAAGAGAAAGAGTTAACAAGGCCTGTGGCGTTTCCCTCCCAGACTCCTCCTAGATGTATATTTAGCAGACATGGCAAAGCCAGGGAGATGAGTGCCCAGCTGCCCTGGCACTGGGGCTCCTGATGGCCACACACTCCCGGGAGGGTGGGGGCAGCCCTAGATGGAAGGCTGTGGTCTCAAGCAGGACTTGGAGACCCCTGTGGAGGAGGGCAGGGCATTGCTCATTTTCCAGAGAGGACTGAGTGACTGGGTCTCCCGGGGCCAGAGGAGGCGGGACCGTGGGAAGGGGGCTGACATCAGAGGGCTCACTGCCGATGGGCGTTGGGGCAGGGCTGGCTGGGAGGGTTCCTTCCACCTGCTGAGCCTGATGCTGGCCTGGGCCAGGGACCATGGGAACTGAGGGTCTCAGGCGGGGTGCCCCAACCGGTTCAGGTGCCCACTTGGCTGGCTGGATGTGGCTAGAGGGGAGATGGCTGGGGAGCCCTGTGCCAGCAGCCGCCTGTCTACCTTGGGACAGCGGGCATGGCCAGCAGACATCACGTGGGGTGGGCTAGAGCAGTTTCTCTAAGTTCTCCATTGAGAGCGCTTCCAGGGGCCTGACTGCTGAGAAGTGACTGACAGGTGGGGTGATGGCACAGTAGTTTGGCTTTAATGGTGGGGAGGCCACAGGGCTGGCACCAGGGCACCTGGGTTCTGGAACTTTCTCTGACACCAAAGCACTGCATGACCTTAGGAGAGTCATTTCCAGCCCCAAGGGTCTCAGTTAGCTTGCCCGTAAGACGTGGAGGTTGGACAAGACGGGACCTACGGTCAAGTCCATTGGCAAACTCCCGAGTCCTGGATGAACCTCAGTTCAGAGTAGAAGGGTGAGACACAGCCTGTTGGTTGGGAGGCATCTCACAGAATCAGCAGCAGCTTCTGAGACTCTCCCATGGACCAGTGTGTGTGTGTGTGTGTGTGTGTGTGTGCCTCCTGGCCTTCTGAGACCTCTGACCTCCCTCTTAGACCTGCTGTCTCCCCTCCAGGGATCTCCTCTGTGATGAAATAGAAGTGGACTCCCATCAAGTGAAAGCGTTAGTCGCTCAGTCGTGTCCGACTCTTTGCGAGCCCATGGACTGTAGACTGCCAGGCTCCTCTGTCCATGAAATTTTCCAGGCAAGAGTACTAGAGTGGGTTGTCATTTCCTTCCCCAGGGGATCTTCCTGACCCAGGAATCAAACCCGCATCTGCATCTCCTGCATTGGCAGACAGATTCTTTACCTCTAAGCCACCTGGGAAGCCACAGGACCAGACACTAGACTTAATACCTTGTTTGCTCCATCGCATAGACTCTTCACAATAACCCTCAGGAGGTAAGAATTATTGCCTTCGTTCTTCTAGATGGACATGAAAAAAGTGAAAGAGTTAGTTGCTCAGTCATGTCTGACTCTTTGCGGCCCTGTGGACCTTCCCAACGGAGGAATAGAAACAGGGTGTGGATGAACCTTAGTCTCGATGAACGTTAGTCTTGATGAACCATGCATTGCCGGCAGATTCTTTACCATCTAAGCCACCAGGGAAGCCCATAAATGGACATACACTGAGGGTCAAAGAGTTAAAGCAATTGGCCTGCAAAGCATACCTAGTTGGTGGTGAGGCAGGACGCGGATCCCGGCCTGTCTGTCCATCCCTGGGTTCAGCGCTTCTCACACTTGTGCATGGCTCAGGGAGGTGCTGGAGTGAGTGTGGAGCCCAGACCCAGGGGGGATACAGAGAGCACACATCGCTTTGCTTTCTCTCGCTCTTGGAGTCAGGGAAGAACAGAGAGCACTTTGCCCAAGCCTGGTGGGTGGGGCAGGGGCCGACGCCAGTGGGAAATGAATGAAGGGGGAAAAGTGGGTGGTGCCGGCTTGGAGGCCTCTCTTGGAGGCTGAGTTTCTTCCGATGGTTCTTAAGATCACATTCCGGAAGGATCCTTCCAACTGCATTATAGACAAGGGGTTGATGAGGCTGAAGACCCCTTAGGAGACCATTGGGAGGGTCCAAGCATCATAGAAAAGGTGAGTCCAGGAAGGAGGGCCCAGATGCCCCTGCAGGGTATGCTGAGTTTGGAGGAGACTCGGGGACAGACAGAGGGAAGGCTCACCCCCTCTGTGGCCCCTGGAGCCCTTCTGGAGGGAAGGGAGGTTGCAGAAGAGGCTGCACAGGGAGACAGGAGGATGTTTGCCTGTGTTGTGACATAATTCCAGATAGGAACATCCCAGGGCTTCACTGATGGTCCAGTGACTAAGACTCTGCGCTTCTGATGCAGAGGGCCCAGGTTCAACTCCGGGTCAGGAAACGAAGATCCTGTAAACCCCATGGTGTGGCAAAAAAAAAAAAAAAACTATTTATTAATATTGTTTAAATCAGTGTATATTAATAAATATTAATATATTCAACAATATTAATAATTAGCATTAATAAAATGAAAACAATAATAGAAGTAGAGTGTGGACTTCCATGGTGGTCCAGTGGGTTAAGACTCTTGAGCACAGGTTCGATTCCTAGTTAGAGAACTAAGATCCCACATGTCACAGGACATGGCCAATAATAAATAAATTAATGTTTTTTAAAAAGTAGAGTGTCCTATGTGAGAGGTTAGAAGTGCATACCTGGTTTTCTCTGATTGGTTCTAAGCTGGAAGCGGGGATGTGAGCTAGGGCAGCTGTCAATTATTAATCAAGCCCTGCCCACGTGGGATGATTGCTACAGGGGTTACTGTTTGGCTTTCTGGACCACTTGTTTGGGATAGCGCTCTTATTTCCTACAAGTCTGACTTACGGCAAGCAGGCTGGCTTCCTGGCATGGTTGCCGCAGATTGCGGGTCAGAGATCTATTTTTATAGATGCCCTGGCCATGATCCATCTGTATATTTAGTGTCTCAACAACAACCCATGAGTATCACCCGTTTTTCAGGCAAGCAAACGAGGAATTGAAAAGACTAATTACTTGCAGAAGTCATAGGGTCAGTACGTTTCAGAACCTGGACAGGAAGCCACTGGTTTTGAGCTTATATTTCTTTTTATTTCAGTCTTCTGAAGGCAAGGGTCCTGACCCCTAGTCTCCAGCCCCTGTGCCAGTACATTGAGCTTGCTCTCAATAGATATTTATTAAAGTTAAGTCATAGTAAAGTTTGAGGGAACCAGGTAGAAATGCAAAAAGAAAGCGTGTGTGTGGTGGGGGTGGGTAGCTCCCTGGTGGCCCAGTGGTTATAATTCTGGGCTTTCACTGCAGCGGCCCAGGTTCAGTACCTCGCCAGGAAACTGAGATCCCACAGGCAACGTGACATGGCTAAATAAAATAACAGAACAGAATGAGATGCTGGGGGATCCTGGCCGGAAAGGCACCTGCAGTTAGAGCTGTGAAGCGTTTGACCATCTTCCCTCTCGGCATCCCACTGGCATCCCATGGGCGTCTCCACACTCCGGGCTTGGAAGCCGAAACCACAGGCTGAGACATGCCGGTCTGGGCCAGCTGGGTGGGAGGGAACTTGCCTCTGGGAGACAAAAGCCGTCCGCCCACTGGCCTGTCCACCACCCTGTTGTAATCGATGTATTGGGAGATCTGGTCCAAACTCGCTGAGTAATTAGGGGCAGTCAAGAGCTGAGAAGGACACTTCCTCCCAGGAGCTGGCCTGGGGGTCAGTCCAGGTGAGGGGGACGGGAGCCTCCAGCCCTGTTGAAGGTGGGATTCTCAGGTGGCCACGTGATCTCGTCCATGGGAGTTAACCGTGATTAGATTATGTTACACAGTAAACGAGATTTCCAAAGGGAGAACCACACTGCAGGGGAGGGCGGTGACCTGAGGTCAGGTGATGGGGTGGTCAGACCACCCCCACCCCGGGGTGGAGGCAGGGGCTTCAGGTGATCTGGCTGCCAGCGTGTTCTGTATTTGCCCTGAGATTCCAAATGCCCTGGTTTGTGTATCTCTGAAGGGAGTGGTTGGCCTGAGCAGTCTAATGCTGCCAACTGTCATCTGGATTCCTCTGAGGCCAAGAGAGGCCAGGACAAAGGCCAGCTGCCCTGGGCGATGCTGGTCCGGTGGATGTCGGTGGCTGCTCGGTCCTGGGAGAAACCACATCCGGATGCGGACCCATGGGGTTCCCGCCCCACCCCCTGCAGCCTCAGTTCCTCTACGACCTCAGGTTGGAAGGGCTGCACCTAGAAGAACCAAAAAGCGTGGCTGTTGATCTTTCCCAGTCCTTGGTTCTGCTTTCTCCCCAGGGCCTTACAGGAGGGTGTGGTCAGAACTGATAAAGACCTGAGCGTCCAGCTCAGGTACACACAAAGGTTGGGCATCGGGACCCTGAGCCAGGGCTGGGGAGGTGACTGGCCCCTCGCCACCACCACTCACAGCCCTTCTGACGTGTGTGGACGAAACTCACTGCAGGAGAAAGGCAGTGGGCAGGGCCTGCACACCCGCCGTGAGGCGCTTCACTGGCTCTGCCTCCGTCAGCCTCTCTCTCTCTTCTTTTCCCCAGAAAGGCATCCACCAGAGAGGGCTTGGTTCCCTGAAAAACTCAGGGACGAGAAAAGCAGCTAGAGATGATCACACCAAGGGAAGTAAGTCAGAAAGACAAACACCATATGATATCACTCATATGTGGAATCTGAGATATGACACAGATGAGCTTATCTTCAAAGCGGAAACAGACTCACAGACGCAGAGCAAAGATATGTGGTTGCCAAGGGGGAGGCAGGTAGGGGAAGGATGGAGAGGGAGGTTGGGATTGGCAGACGCAATTTATGACATATAGAGTGGTTAAACAACAGGGTCCTAGTGTATATTCAATATTCTGGGATAAGCCATAATGGAAAAGAATGGATGCATGCTCAGTTGCTTCATTCGTGCCTGATTCTGACGCTATGGACTGTAGACCACCAGGCTCCTCTGTCCATGGGATTCTCCAGGCAAGAATACTGGAGTGAATCGCCATATGGCCTTCTCCAGGGGATGTTTCAGACCCAGGGGTGGAACCCATGTCTCTTACGTCTCCTGCACTGGCAGGCGGGTTCTTTACTGCTAGTGCCACCGGGGAAGCCCACACAAAGCCCTCTGCTGGCTTCCTATTGCCTCGGGCAGGATCCTGCCCTTTGAGGTACCAGCTCCCAGGCTCTCAGCCTGTCTCTGCCCGTGTCCCCCTCCCAACCATGCTCCAGCCAAGCTTTCAGATTCACCTACTCAGTGCTTGACAAATGGATGTTATTCTCCATTAAATTGGTACCAAGTGCCTGAGTGATAACAGGCAGCCTGGCCAATCAGAGAGTTTCCTTTCAGCTCTGAAGTTCTGAGCAGAGCCGACGGCACCTGCGTGCACACCAGTCTTAGTTCCCTTGCTATGCAGTGCTGTCCAGCGGCTCTGCAGAGAGATTCTGGGTCCCCTTGAACTGGGGGGACGACCTTGGCCTTTATCGTCCCCACCCCTTGCTGCCTGCCTGCCACTGGCTGCCCTCCGTGGGGCTCCAGGGGAAAGGAGGGGCCGCAGGCGGGGCAGAGGGCCCCTGGTGGGAGCTCTGGATCAGGCTGTTTTGCCACCAGCACAGGGGCCCCTTCCAGTCTTCCAGGCCCTGAAACTCACCCACAGGAGGGGAGAGCAAGGTCGAAGCTGAGGTGGGGCTGAGATGCCAGCTCCTGGGCGAGAAGGAGGAGGAATCTGCACAAAGGGTCCTTCTGCATCGAGGGGCCCCAGTGGGCAGGCCTGCAGCTAAGAAAACATCTTTAGTGGTTTTTACTGCAGGCACCTACATTCCTGAACAGCTGAAGGGGAGAAGGCCCCAGAAGGGGGTGGAGGGAGGCTCCCCACCTGGCCTTGCTACAAGGAACAAGCATTGGAAGGAGCTAGAAACATGGTACAGAAAGTTCTGGGAGCTTGTTAAGGGCAGACCCTCAAGGAAGCCAGGAGCCAACCAACAGACAAGGCCTGGCTTTCTTTCTCTCGGGGACAGAGCGCTCAGTGCAGTGTTAAGCTTCTTAGGGGAGTCCTGTGTCCATGACGCTTTCAGAGAAAGGAGTTTTCTCCGAGGGAGAGGAATGCCTGTTTTTCTCTATTTGTAGATCTCCAGATTGTATCTGGTAAGAGTTGGGGCCAGGGCTGTTGGTCACCCACCCACACGGGGTGGAAACAAGTGGGACAACTCTTCGGCCAGAAGACAAAAGAGTCTCTTTAGCTCCAAAGGACACCACTCTGGGTCTCAGACTCACAGTCCCAGGCATTGGGAAAGGCAGAATTCTAAGATGCGCCCTGAGAATTGCCCCTGTGATTGCATGCGGGGCTCAGTCGTGTCTGACTCTGAGACCCCATGGACTGTAGCCTGCCTGTCTCCTCTGTCCATGGGATTCTCAGGCAGGAATACTGGAGTGCATTGCTGCTGCCTTCTCGAGGGGACCTTCCCAACCCAGGGATCAAACCCACGTCTCCTGTGTCTCCTGCATTGACAAGTGGATTCTTTACCACTACACCACCCGAGAAGCCCCTAAGATTATTTTTTCATTACATGGCAAAAGGGATTCACAATGGAATAACTTTACTAATCAACAGACCTTCAAATAGAGTGGTTCTCTGGATGGGCCTGACCTAAACAGAAAGAGTCCTTTAAAAGCGGAGTTTCTCTGATGGCAAAAGGAGAGTCAGCGATTCCGAGCACAAGAAGGATTTGATGCACCGTCAGTGGCTTTGAAGGAGGGGGCAGGGTCACCAGGGGGTGGGGACTACAGGGAAAGGATTTGAGAGCTGCCTCCAAATGGCAACCCACTCCAGTATGCTTTTGCCTGGAGAATCCCATGGACGGAGGAGCCTGGTAGGCTACAGTCCATGGGGTCGCAAAGAGTCGGACACGACTGAGTGATTTCACTTTCCCTCACTTCACTTCCAGGAACAGAGAGCAGCCAGCAGCCAGCAAGAACACAGAGACCTCAGTCCTACAACCGCAGGGAACTGGTTCTGCCAACAACCTAAACAAACTTGGGGGCAAATTCTCCCCCAGAACCTTCAGTAAGAGCTCAGCCCGGCTACCTCCTTGATTTTGGCCTTCAATTCTTAAGCACGGACCCAGTCAAGCCCATCCCAGACCTCTGACCTACAAAGCAGGGAGCTAATAGATCAGGCTTGTTAAGCCTCTAAGCTTGTGGTGACTTGTTCCTTGGCAGTAGGGAACTATTGTGCCTACACAGTGACGGGTTCTGGTCATCATGCATGTTGACCCAAGTGAGAAGGAAAAGGCATGATTCTGACTCACCCACAGCCTGGAGGTGGCAGGCTCCTCCTACCCTCCGTTTATGTCCCTCCTCCACACCGAGGCATCCAAATCTTTGTCCATTAGCCTCTGCCAGAGGCCCCAGGCTTCCCAGCTGATGGAGTGGGTAAAGAGTCCACTGGCAGTGCAGGAGACACAGGAGACCAGGGTTTGACCCCTGGGTCGGGAAGATCCCCTGGAGAAGGGAACGGCAACCCACTCCAGTAATTCTGTCTGGAGAACCCCATGGACAAAGGAGCCTGGTGGGCTACAGTCCATGGGGTCGCAAAGAGTCCAACAGGACTAAAGCAACTGAGAGCGAAAGCACTCAGGGCTCCAAGCTCCAATCACCCGACTAGGAAGTTTGGGCACAAACCACTTATCAGCAGACTAACTGCAGGTGAATAGTACGGCTTCTTAGGCCTAATTATCCATGTTTCTTATATGTTTGCTTCTCTGTTAACTTTTCCTGTATTTCTGCCGAAACTGTTGGATCACTCAGTCCTTGACAAAAGCTGAATCCCTTCCAGCAAGTTATTTAGGACTCCCTGATCCAGGACCCAGAGGGTTCTTCCAGAGGGTTCCTTAAAGCTCAAAATGGATTGCTTTCTCTGTTGGTCCCATGATCTATGTGACTTGATTTCATTCTTTGGCACAGACGGTGAGCTGTCCATCAAAATCCCTGCTCCCCTTTCATAGTATAGAGCTGTCGCTAAGGAGCTGAGACTACATTTCCCAGCTGCCCTTGCAACAAGGTGTGGTCATGTGACTAGTTCCCACCAATAGTATGTGAGCCAAAGAGATGGGTACCAATGCCTTAGAAGGCAGGGAAAGAAGCAGGTGTGCCTCCCCCATCCATCTTCTCTCCGGCCAGCCGAATGGAGGCGACAGAACAGCGGAGCCTTGAGATGGAGAGAGCCTGGGTCCCTGGATCACCGTATGGAGAAAAGCCACTGGCCAATCAAGAATCCCTGCCTTGGTGTATTAAAAGAGTGAGAAATAAATTTCTAAGATATTTAGACCATTATGCTTTTGGGGTCTCTTTGTTACTGCTTTTTAGCCCAATTTTTATGATATGTATCCCTCTACTTGGCCCTCGACCTGAATCAGATTGCACAAGGTGCTGACTAAACTCCTGGTATGAAAACCTCCAAACATTCCCTGCATTTCACTGCCCTTGGCTGGCTCCAGTCCCCATCCTGGTTTATGCTGTCTGCTTGCTCCAGAGTCTGGCTGACTCAGCTGGCCTGGGCCACCGTCCATCCGCTGTCGATGAGTGCCTGGCTCACAGAAAAATGCACATTTATTCCTCCAAAACATAGGGCTCTTTTTTTTCAGCAAAGGTGGTGCAGCAATATATTTGGAGAAGTGAGCACCCAGGCCGCTGGTGCCCTGGGACACAGCCAGGAACACACGTCTTCAGGCTCAGCTCTCTGAGCCGGAGCTGCCAGCGCTGGGAGCAGAGGCGGCCCAGGCGGATGGGGGGAAGGGAGGAGACCAGACAGAGGTGACAACTCTCTCGGAAAGCAATTAAGCGCTTCTTGGTGGCCTCAGGGACAAACTCAACACTTCTGGACTTTCCCCCGGGAAGGCTGAGGCACGGGGGAGGAGAGCCTCTGTAACTGTAGTTCTTAAAGGCTCTGCTTAGTGATGTGGCGTGCAGAAGACTCCGAGGAGTCTTGGCAGAAAGGCAGCCCCGCCCTGCCCGCCTGCCGGGGGCCCGTGGCGGTCTCTGGTGTAAAGAACCCATCCTCTTGTCTGAAGCAGCCACGTGGGGAGCCTGGGAAGGGACTGGAGTGGGCACCAGGATCGAGAGCCCCAGCCAGCTGTCCACACCTGGAGTACAGCTCCGGGTCTGCAGCCTCAGCAGAGAGAGGACTGGCTTGATTATGGATGGTCAAGCCGCCTAGAACAGGTCCAGCAGGCCCCGGGCAGGCCCCGGTGGTGGCTCATGAATACCACAGCCCAGCTCCAGCTGGAATCAGGATGCCCTGGAGGGCATAGACTTAACACGGCAGTCCCTTGTTCAGACGGCTCCAGGAAGATGCCTCTGCCTCAGCAATTTCCAGGGCAAATTTGCTTTTGATTGAAGCCTGGAAGAAACAGTGGCAGACTCCCCAGGGCCCAGCAATCTAGCCACTGGCTCCTGCTGGTTTTTCCAGTCTGTGAGCAAAAATCCAACCAACCGCACAGGCTGTCTTGGAGGTTGCTTGGTCGCTCAGTCGTGTCCGACTCTTTGTGACCCCACGGACTGCAGGCCGCCAGGCTCCTCTGTCTGTGGGGATTCTCCAGGCCAGAATACTAGAGTGGGTAGCCTATCCCTTCTCCAGGGGATCTTCCCAACCCAGGAATCGAACCCAGGATTCTCCTGCATTGCAGGAAGATTCTTTACCAGCTGAGCTAATGACAACAAGCTGACCTGGGCTGTCCCACAGATGCCCAGAACCCACTCAGAGAGGGTCAGCGAAGGTCTCTGGGCCTCCCCACACGTATAAGTGGCCGCACAAGAGCCCTGAATCCTCCATGTGTAGTCAAGGGGGCACCCCCCACTTCCCATCTGGGCAGATCTCAGTACTAACCCTGTAGTGGTGATGAGCTGAGGAACCGGTGGTGAGTGCGTCTCATTCAAGATGCAACTATAGAGATTTCATTCCTTTTTTTTTTTTTCATTCTTGGCCACACAGCATGCAAAATCTTAGTTCCTCGACCAGTGATCGAACCTGCACTCCCTGACATGGAAGCCTGGAGTCTTAACCACTGGACCACCAGGGAGGTCCCCATTTAGAGATTTCAAGTGAGAATCTTTTCCCAACATCCCCTACTTCCTTCACCGTGGCTCACCACCCTTTCTGCACCAAATCCTTTCCAACAACTTAAGTCCTTCCCTCTGTACACGCAGCGTGGTTCCTCTCATTCTGCCACTTGTAACTTAGGACTTTGCTCTCATTAGTTCCTTCCAGACGTCCCCTTTCTGAATCTAGCTGGGTCCTCTGCATGCCCAGTTGGCACGCACATCTGACCTGATCCCCACCTACAAACCTCATCTGTCCCAGGGGACCCAGGGGTCTGCAGTTTGCCAGGTGCAATAATCCAGGCATGGTGCTGGGCGCCCACAGTGATACCAAGGCCTGAGGTCCTCCCAGGACTGGCAGCTCAGATGGCTCCCAGAGCAGAATAACCTGAGCCGGCTGCCCTTTCCTTCTTGTGAGTGACTCAGCAGAAAGCTGGCCGACAGAAAACAAACCAAGTCCTGGATCTTGCAGAAGGGATAGCAAGCAAGGCCAAGGCCTTAGGTTGTGTGGGGCGAGGTACTGAGGCTAGCAGCAGAGCTGGACGCCGAAAAGATGCTCAACCTCACTTAGAACAAGAGTCACATGAAAACTATACATAGGTCCCATGTTCCACCAAGCTGACTGGCAAATATCAAAGGTTTGACCACGCACTGAGTTGGCAAGAGTGGAGAAAGGCTTTCTCATGCTTTGCTAGCAGGGTTGTAAACCCATACAATGTCCCTGGAGAGTAGTTTGGCACTCTCTACTAAATGCACAAATTCCTTGACCCAGCAATTCCACTTCTGGACATACAGCTTCTAGTTACACCTGCACATTGGTGAAGTGACAGGTGGCATTGCTTATAAGATTGACAAGATTGGAGGTGTTCTCCATAGGTCCCCCCTCATGGTATGCCCAGGTGATGGAATACAGCAGCCAGACAAAGAATCAGAACCATGGATGGACATGGAAACACAGCTCAGACACATGGTAATGTGGGAAGACACAAGAAAAGCAAAGCAGAAGAGCAGGTTATGGGGGTTCCCTGGTTTCCAGTATCGATGAATGAATGAAATGGCATGCTACCATTTGGGTGAAAAGGGTGAGAAGAAACCATATATCTGCTTGTCTGGTTGACTGTGCCAAAGAATCTCTCTGGATGGATATCCAAAGAAACTGGTTTCATTGGTTTTTTTTTTTTTTTAAGAACAAGCATTTTCATTATAGACCCTGTTTTATAACTTTAACCTTGTGAATTGTGTGAATATATTACATATAGAGAAAGAAAATACAGTGTTTAGAATATGTGCTCCCCACCTCCATAATGGAAAGGGATAACTCCCAGTGCTTGAGAGGCAAGCAGTAGCTCCTGGATAACATGAGGTGATGGAGGTCTTACGTTCACATGGTGTGTTACATTCTTGTTTTTTAAAAAAAATTTTGTCCTTGCTGCAGGGCCTGTGGAAGCTTAAGTCCCCTGGCCAGGGAACAAATCCACACCCCCCGCAGTGAAAGCACAGAATCTCACCCACCGGAGCACCCAGGAAGTCCTGTATTCATTCACTCTCTGACAGCAAAATGATCACAGCACTTCTGACTTACCCCGCATAGTATTACCCCTTGCAAACATGTTTTTCATCAAGGTCAAATAACCTCTGATGAAAGGTCATATCTTTTCTTCTAAAGGTGGAGAGGGAACCTGCGTGGTGTTGTTCTGTGATTGTCAAGTCTGCATACACTGCCCTCCAATTCCCTGGTTTTCTGAACAAAGCTGTGACTCAACACGGAAGCTAAGAGCAGAGCTGATGTGGGAGTGGATTCTGTCGGCTCCCGCTGGTCTCTCCAGAGCTTGGAGTGGGGACCACCCTCTCCTCACGGGCTTCCTGGGACCAGAGACCATCCTGGGACTGGGGGCCTCACTGTCCTTCAGCCCCATCCATTCCCGGGTCCTCTGCTCTTGACGCTAGACCTGGGCCCCCCACGTTGCTCCCCTGTAAACTGGCGACTTCACTCTCAGACCTGCCCATCTCGTGGAATTGTGGCGAGGCTGCAACGAGCAAGCACAGAAAACATCTGGACAGATACAGCGAAGACTGGCTTCTGTGGGGAGTGGCATGGGGAGAGCAGAGAAGAGGGGTCGGAGCACATGTTTTATCTTCAGCCAACTCCGATCTTATTTCGAATGTTTTAACAATATGAATTCCTTTTTGTGATTGAAAAAAAAAGTTTGTAAAGGTTCACAATAACTAAATATGGTAATGCAATAATTTCAGCCCTGATAAGCTCTCCTATGCCTATGAGTGGGTCGCTTGGCCCAGCTATGGATGCTTTTAGTCCAAGGATGCCAATGAAATCGGCTGGGATGGAGACCTGGGTTCCAGGGGAGGTGGGAGACAGAGGCATGGCGTGGCTCCAGGTGGTTGGCTGGCTCCTCCCTTCCCCTCTGAGCTCCCACGTATGAGACATATGCTTCCCCCTTGCTCTCTGGCCAGACCAGCTTGCAGGAAGGAGCTCTGGTGCCAGGAAGGAGATGCTATGGAACAAAGTGGAGTCAGCACAGAGCACATTTTAAAAAAATCAATCGCCAGGGCAGCAGCCCACCAGAGTAAAAGGGCTGGGCGCCGGGGCCATCGTCCCAAGAAGCCAGCTTGCAGCTGGGGGTTCTGGGCATTCTGATAGCTCAGCAGACACTAGGGCCAGCCTTGGCCGACTGTATTCAGTGCCCAAGGGCACAGCGCGGGCCGGCACACCTTTACCAGGCGGTGAGGAGGAATGGGGCTGTGCGCATTCGCACTTGTTTATTTGCTGTTTGGAGCTCCTTGCTCGTGGGTGGCGGTGCACACTTCCCCATGGGGTTGGAGTCTGCCCAGGACAAACCCTCCCTTGCTCACAGCCCCTCCCAGGTCTGGGAAAGCAGCTGGGGGCACAGTCCATGGAGGAGAATCCAGGAGACCTCAGGAGCAAGAAAAGGGACCAAATAAGGAGACGCTGTTGTTCCTAACAGGGGGTGTCCACACCCACTGTTGTTTTCCCACGATGGGAGGGCGGGTCCCCAGGATGACTGAAGAAGGGGGAGGTGGGATGGCGGAGATCCGGAGCCCCTGAGTACACCAGGGCACAGCTGAGCTCACGTTACATTACAGTGGCTCTCACCCTTCTGGAATTTACCTCCTGCCCCCAGGCTCCGGCCACAGTTATTCTGGGGCAAGGGGCCGGAAATTCTTGGTGTGCTGGGAACAAGTTCTGTCTTTTCCTCCTGAGCTGCCCAGGACCTGGTGGACCAAGGGAACCGGTGGTTCTCTGCTGGGGTCTGCAGCTGCCCAGTGGCCAATGACAGCCTGAGGGTAGGAGTGAAAAATGACCCAGGTCCTGAGTCAGCACTGCTGAGACCTCAACCCACTCTCACCCTGAACATGTCCAGCCCATCAGATTGGAGAGACACCCACAAGCCGCCTCCGACAGACAGCCTCCTACTCAAAACCTGAATCTCCTCTATCAGCCCGGAGATCATCATGCAGAGGGTGAGGCCTTCCCTAATTCAGAGGCCAATGGGTTTTTTTGGTAAAGGGCCAAAGAGCACAGATTTTTTACTTAAAAAAATAATTATTTATTTTAATTGACTGTGCTGGGTCTTAGTTTCAGCACTCAGGATCTTTAGTTGCAGCATGTGAACTCTTAGTTGCAGCATGTGGGATTTAGTTCCTAACCAGGGATTGAACCCAGGCCCATTGGGAGCTCAGAGTCTTAGCCTCTGGACCCACAGGGAAGTCCCAAAGGTTTTTGACTTTTTGGCTACGTGTTCTCCATCACTGCCATTGCAGCATGAACATAGACAGACAATACATCAACACATGGCCACAGCTGTGTTCCAATAAAACTGTATTTATAAGAACAGGCAGAGGGCCAGCCTTTGGCCTGTATGGTTTACTGACCCCTTTGTAATTCACCAGACTCCTGCCCAGGCGGGTCAGAGCAGCCTTTAGGGCCAGCCATCCTCCCTAAACCCTGGACCTGCTGTGGCTATCCTGAGTTCCCCAAGGGCCTGACTGTCCATCATTGCAGAGAGGACAGTTTTTGTTTTTTGTTTTTAATACTTATTTACTTGACTGTGCCCAGTCTGAGTTGCAGCATGCAGGACTTTTAGTCGTGTCATGCAAACTCTTGGTTGCAGCGTGTGGGATCTAGTGCCCTGACTAGAGATCGAACCCAGGCCGTCTGCACTGTGCGCTGAGTCTTAGCCCCTAGACTACAAGGAAAGTGTGTATAGCGGGGAGAGGAAGCAAGATTTTTGCTGAATTGAGACCCCACGCCGACCCTGGGAAATCACTCCCCTTTGCTCAGTTTAATTCGACCTGATCAGATGCCTTCCCTGTGAACACGTGTTTGTGGCTCCATAAATCTCCAAGGTAGGCCACTTAAAAAGATGAACACAGAGTGACCCATCTGCAGGGGGATGGGAGTCTAGAGAAAAAGCGGAAAGCCTGGGGAGAGGCCATGGGGCTTAGGATCATCCTGCTGTGGGGAAAAAATGGGTTCAAGTCTCTGAGCTGCCGTCACTTACTAACCGAATGACCTTGAGCAAGTTACTTAATCTCTCTAAGCTTTATAGTTTCTTTGCTTTATAAAATAGAGATAAAAATAGTCCTTGGTTCCTGGAGCCCTGAGGTTTAGATCAGATTACCCACCTTTTTTTTTTTTTTGGCTGCTCCAGGTCTTTGTTGCAGCTTGCAGGCTTTCCTTATTACAGAGCACAGGCTGTGGAACACAAGGGTTTAGCTGCCCCACGGCGTGAGGGATGCCAGTTCCCCGAGCAGAGATCAAACCTGCATCTCCTGCATTGGAAGGTGGATTCTTAACCTACTTATGGGACATCAGGGAAGCCCCTCTATGAGATAGCTCTTATTATTTCTGCATTACAGGTGAGGAAACTGAGGGTCCAAAGTAGCAATGACTCCCCCAGGGCATACAGAGTTAGTTACAGTCAAAAGGGAAGGGTAAAAAAAAAATCTGAAAAAATAAAGGTATATATGTAGAATAACTGAATCACTGGGCTGAACACCTGAAAACTAACATAACGTTGTAAACAGACTATCTTTTTCTGTGTGTGCTTAGTTGTTCAGTCGTGTCTGACTCTTTGCGACCCCATGGACTGTAGCCCGCCAGGCTCTCCTGTCCACGGGATTCTCCAGGCAAGAATACTGGAGTGGGTTGCCATTTCCTTCTCCAGGGGATCGTCCCGACCCAGGAAACAAACCTGTGTCACAAACCTGTGTCGGCTACATTGGCAGGCGGATTCTTTACCAGTGAGCCCCAGGGAAGCCCCAACACCTTCATTAATCTGAGCCTTACCATTTACTCTAAGACCATGAGACCCAGGCTATATAAAGTCTCTCGGTTCCCCTAGGAGTGGAGGGCACAGTTCTTGAGGTGGTAGCCTACTCTGTTCTACCCTCTCCTGGCAGACGATTAAAGCCTCTTCCTCTTTCTTCCAAACTCTGTCTCCGTATATTTTATTCACTGGGCAGAGAAAGTGGAGATTTTGGCGGCAACCAAAGGACCCAGGACGGGAGAAATCCGCTGGTAGACGAGCGTGGGTTTGGAAAGCCGAGGGATGTCATAGAGTTTAACACAAGCCACTGCGAGGACCAGGAATAGGGGTGGAGTCAGGAAATAAATGAGAGGAGAGGCTGGCCGAGCAGGGCTCCATTGCCTGAGAACTGCACATACACGATGCCTGGTGACAAGCTCTTTATTTAAGAGAGACAGGTCACTCGATGACTCATTGTTTGGTCAGCTTCTCCCTTCCACTTCAAGCTGCCCTCCCCACCTCCACTCAGGAGCTTTGCCTGCACAGCTGTCCAGCGGACAATCAGAAGCCACCCCAAGAAGCCATTCAACGGCCAGGTCAGGGCTGCGGTCAGATGAGGGCGTGCGGCCAGGCTGGATGGTGACCACGTACAGGCCTCCAAACTGTGGCTCTGACCTTGGTGCCCCAGCGCCGATCTCTACAGGATTCCCATGGCCCAGGGCAAGTCAGCAGCACCCAGGGGACAGGTGCAGGGGCCTAAGGCTCCCCAGTAGGTTCTCCACTGAGGGGTTTCCCCCTGTCCCCCGACACTCCTCCAAAGGAGGAGTTGTCATAGCAACAGCGGGTCGAAGCCATGCAGCTCAGGAGTCTGAGACGTGAGGACTGCCCCTTATTCTGGGTAGTAGCTTGTGTCAGAGACGGTGGCTCTCAATTCCTGCCCTCTTTATACATACACACTGCTCCCCTCTCGAGAGCTAGAGTCCATTTCTCCACGGGCTTGTGGCCACACTGCCTTGTGGCTGCTTTGACTGACAGGATATGGCACAAGCGATGCTGAGCCAACTCTCGAGAGGACTGGCCATTTCTTTTTTCTTAAAAAAAAAATTTATTTGTCTGGCCAAACCTGGTCTTAGCTTCGGGGTCTTCAATCTTTGTTGTGGCATGCTGCATCTTTAGTTGTGGGCATGTGGGATCTACTTCTCAGATCAAGGATGGGACCTGGGCCCCCTGTGTTGGGAGCATAGAGTCTTAGCCACTGGAACAGCATGGAAGTTCCAAGACTGGGCATTTCCACCTGCTTTTGGAGTTGTGAAAGTGGAAAAGTGTTAGTCGCTCAGTCGTGTCTGACTCTTTGCAGCCCCATGGCCTATAGCCCCCCAGGCTCCTTTGTCCATCGGAGTCTCCAGGCAAGAATACTGGAGTGGGTTGCCATGCCCTTCTCCAGGGGATCTTCCCACTCCGGGGATCGAACCTGGGTCTACTGCTTTGCAGGCCGAGTCTTTACTGTCTGAGCCACCAGGGAAGCCCCTTGGAGCTGTGAGCTGCCACTTAAGAAGCGGGGCCATCCCCCTGGACAGAGAGGCTACGTGGGGGTGGGCCCTGACCACCCGGACATCTCGTCCAGGGGGGCCGTCAGACAATCGTGGCCCCGGCTGCTCCCTCATTACAGCTGCACAGAGGCCCCCACCCCGTGGCCGAGTGAGAACGGGCCAGCAGAACCCTGTCAAGCCACACAACGTTGAGAGATCAAAAGACTGCTTTAAAGCTACTACATTTGGGGGTAGCTTGTTTACAAAGCTCTCGGTGGTAGTAACACCCTGAAAGTCACCCAGTCTTATTCACTGGCTACTTCGGGGCAAAAGAAAGCCCCTCCACAACACCCAGACTCCAAGCCCACGGTCCCTCACTGACGATTCCACCCACCACCCTTGGTGGTGACCGGTCTTGGGAACAGGGCTGAGTTGCTGGGAGGCGCTGCTCTTTCTAGGGTTGGTAGGAAACCTTTACATTAAAATCAACAAATATTTGTCAAGCAGCTAGGAGGTTCTTGGCACTCTGAGGAGCTCAGAGAGACATACGACACTGCTTATTTGAAGAGCATTAAACAGCTTAGCGAGCAAGCTACCTTATTGAACCTCATTTGACCCGTGACGACCGTGAAAGGAGAGAGGCTGGCATGATTCATTCTGTTATTGAACAAGAAGACACACACAAGACCACACAGATAGAAGTGGCAGAGCCGGGGCTGGGAGCCAGGGCCACTGGGTGCCCATCCCCAGGCCGCCTTTGTTATTGTCCTTGAACCATTTGGATAGCAGTCTGGGGTGGGTCAGGCCCTTCTCAGATCAAAAGAACAAAACACTGGAGAAGAGAAAGTGACCACAGGCTCTATGTTCATGTTATGATTACAGACCCTGAAGTCACTTCCCTGGGTTCTGCCCTTGGCCTTCCCAGGTGGCACTAGTGGTAAAGAACCCATCTGCCAAATGCAGGAGACATAAGAGATGAGGGTTGCATCCCTGGGTCAGGTAGATCCCCTGAAGAAGGGAATGGCAACCCACTCCAGTGTTCTTGCCTGGAGAATCCCATGGACAGAGGAGCCTGGTTTGCTACAATCCATGGGGTGGCAAAGAGTTGGACCCGACTGAAGCGACCTAGCATGCTCACACACCCTTGGCTGTAATGTGGCAGTTGCTTACTTTGCCCAGCCTGTCTCTCTGTTAAGGGGAATGCTCTCTCTCTTCTGCAGAGAGCTGCTGTGAGCCCGGGGAGAGGGCGAGCATTTGTGAATGGCAGAGCATGAGGAAGAGCCCCCCCACCCCCCCGCCCCGTAATGCTGGAAACTAAGTCACAAACCGCAAGCTCTCTGCCTCACTCTGCATGAATGAGCTGACCTCCCCCTGCAGCCATGCTGTGAGGAAGCCCAAACCAGCCCACAGAGGAGGAACTGCCCAGACAAGCCCTTCCTGAATTCCTAACCCAGAAGAAACACGAGTGGTAAGGAGATGCTTGTTGCTTGAAGTAACTGTATTTAGGGGTTATTTGCTGCATAGCAACAGACAACCAGAACCAGTGGAGGTGGGGCTGGGGGAGTCAGTGGGTTGAATGGCATCTATCTCTCCCCTTCTCCTCTACTGGAAAAAAAAAAAAGATACGTTCATTTGGAACTTTTGGAATAAAGATCTTGGCAGATATAATTAAGATAAACATCTTGAGGGCGTCCCCTAGAGGTCCAGTGGTTCCGACTTGGTGCTTTCACTCTGCCGTAACCAGATTTCAATCCCTGGTTGGGTAACTGAGACTTCAGAAGCCCTACCGAATGGTCAGGAAAAAAAAAAAAAGATAAAGATCTTGAAACCGAGATCATCCTGAATTGGGATGGGCCCTACATCCAGTGACAAGTGTCCTTCTAAGAGACAGAAAAGAAGATACAGAGAGTCAGGTCATGTGAAGCCAGAGTCAGAGACTAGAATGAGGCTGTCACCAGCCAAGGAATGCCTGGAGCCCCCGGAGCTATAAAAGGCAAGGGAAGAAAGAAAAATAAATAAAAATAAGAGGCAAGGAGGGATCCTCTCCCAGGAGCCGTCAGCGGGTGCATGAGCCACAAGGGGTTACTTGTTGCTTTCTGAACCCACCAAGACCCCACAGCCTCCAGGTCCCCTCTCCTGCTTGGAATTCCTTTCCATCCTGCCTTTGCATTCCTTTCATTGTTCCCAGTCCAGCTCAGATCTCAACTCTTTTCTTACTCTCTCCTGGATTCCCGCACCCTCGTCCCCAGCATCCATGGAGTCCCCTCCCTTGGCTTCATCCCAACGTCCTGGTGCACTTCTGTGACTATCACCCTGCATTTCAGTGACTGTTGTCATTGATCTCTTTGGTTAGATTATGTGTGTCTGAAGGCAGAGACTGACTCGGTTTCCTTTACACCCTGCCTCTTGCACACACTTATCCAGCGTGTATCTGAGACATGTGCCCGAGGAATCAGGAGGCTAGAGTAGAACGGGTCCTGAAGGGTTTGCTGGAGGAGACTAATCAGAGGCAGAGCTGTGACGGGAAATCCCTGCCCTGCTGGCATTTTTCTTGCATGTTGACGAGAGGTGGGTTTGGCTTCAGAGTCCGTGAGCCCAGGAATGAGGGACTGAGCTGTGTTTCTTGAGGGGTGCTGGGACTCTGCCAGGACACAATTTTTAGAGACACGGTGGCTTCAGAAACAGAGGGAGGAGACGTGGGCCGCGGAGATGTGTGGGGAAGTCAGGAGAGAAGTTTCTGGAGTAGAAGCAGCCTCTGGGAAATGTTAGACACAAAGTCTGTGGCCAGAATCTAGAATCCACTGGAATCCACGAGGAAGTTCCAATGACAGGACCTGGGAAAATGGCCAAGACATCGGGGACTTTTAAAGTGAGCTTGAGACTTCCCTGGTAGTACAGTGGTTAAAAATCTGAGCTTCCAATGCAGGAGATGTGAGTTTGATCCCTGCTCAGGGAACTAAGATCCCACATGCCATGTGGTGCAGCCAAAAAATTAAAATAAAATAAAATAAAAAATAAGGTGCCCTAAAGAATTGTCCCTGTCATGACGTCACAATGTTGACTAGGCTGGCCATTCTAACCACTGGCTCCCATCACTGTTATTCCCACCAGCACCACTATGATCTAAGACAATGCTTATTCCTATGTACAAGGTTTTACACATTACATAGTACGCGCTGAGGGTTGAATTAAGCCCCCTCACACACCAAAAAGAGAGATATTGAAGTCCTAATACCTGGTAGCTGTCAAGGTGACCCTCTTTGGAAACAGAATTTTGCAGATGTTATCAAGTTAAGATGAAGTTATATCGGATGAGGTCGTCCTTCCATCCAATCTGGGCTTCCCTGACGGCTAAGTCAGTAAAGAATCCTCCTGCAATGCAGGAGATCTGGATTCGATTTCTGGGTCGCGAGGATCTCCTGGAGAAGGAAATGGCAACCCACTCGAGTATTCTTGCCTGGGAAATCTCATGGACAGAGGAGCCTGGCGGGCTATAGTCCACGGGGTCACAAAGAGTCAGACACGACTGAAGTGACTAGACCACTACCACACGTCAATCCAATGTGACAATATCCTTATAAGAAAACCATGTGGGGACTTTCCTGGTGGTCTAATGGGTAAGACTCCATGTTCTCAATGCAGGGGTACAGGTCTGATCCCTGGTGGGAGATCCAGCATGCCATGGAGCAGCCAAAACAAACAAACAAAAAGAACACTTCCAAAGATTGCCAGCAACCACCAATTGCTGGAAGAGACACAGAAGACTCTGTCCCGGGAGCCATCAGAGAGCATAGGGCTCGCCTGACTTTGGACTTCCAGCCCCAGGACTGTGAGGAGACACACTCCTGAGTTTGAAGCCAGTGTCTCTGTGGTTCAGCAGCTCCGGGCAACTCACTCCGCACGTTGACATCAGTCTCTTAATTTGATCCTCCCAACCACCCAGTTACTTCCTATGTGTTACTGTCTGTGACAGCCAGCCTCCAAGATGGCCCCAGTGGTCCTGCTGCAGCAAAGGGAACTCTTTCCAGGGCCTGAGAGTGGGCTCTGGTCGACCATTTGGAAATGAATTGTCTAAGGAGACACATGAGCTGATAAGCAAGAGACTTTATTGGGAAGGGGCCCGGGCAGAGAGCAGCAGGGTAAAGGAACCCAGGAGAACTGCTCTGCCTCCTGGCTCACAGTCGTGGGTTTTATGGTGATGGGATTCGTTTCAGGGTTTTCTTTGGCCAATCATTCTGACTTAGTGTCCTTCCTGGTGGTGCATGCATTGCTCAACCAAGATGGATACCCTCGAGAGGGATTCTGGGAGGTGGTAGGACATGTGGCAGATAGGTCAGATGTAAAGAATGCCTGAAATGCAGGAGACCTGCGTTCGATCCCTGAGTTGGGAAGATCCCCTGGAAGAGGAGATGGCAACCCACTCCCATATTCTTGCCTGGGAAATCCCATGGACAGAGGACTCTGGCGGGCTACAGTCCGTGGGGTGGCAAAGGGTCGGACAGGACTGTAACTAACACACAGGACATGTAGTATCTCCTTCTGACCTTTCCTGAACTCTTCTGGTTGTTGGTGACTTATTAGTTCTGTGGTCCTTATCAGGACCTCTGGCAGTAAGATAACTCATGCAAATGATTACTCTGGTGCCTGGCCACGGTAAGCAGTTTCAGTGACTGTGTTTCCCCAAACAGTCCCACCCCCTGACAGCCACCTGTCTGGGTAGTTCCCTTCCACACTGAATAAGGCTGACTTGCATACCTGTAAGCAGATAGTGTTAGGGTCCCTGGAGAAAGAGACCAGGCCCAGCTTTCTTGATGGAAGTCTTTTTTTTTTTTTTGGCTGTGCCGCCTGATATGAGATGTGGGATCTTAATTCCCTGACCAGGGATTGAACCAAACCTGTGTCCCCTGCAGTGGAAATGTGGAATCTTAACCACTGGACCACCAGGGAAATCCCAAAAAGTCATTTTTAGCCTAACCCATTTTGTGATCTATGCCTGGTCACAGTCCTTGCCTCTGAGCAGGTCTCAGTAACTAATGGTCTTCAGGGAACAAAGGAAAGCAGAAACAAAGGACTATTTTCAAGCAAGAGAATTAATAATGACAAAGATAATGCATCAGTTGTAAAGACTCCCAGTTCTCTTTCAATGGTAAAGATTAATCTGAAGTACTCATAGATCAAGGGCCCTGAACTGAACTGAAGGGGCAACAATGACTTTTTTCTGACTCTCGTGACTTCAATCAACTAAAGCCTGGACTCTGTCCTCTGCTGCCCAAACCCCTTCATGAATATGCATGTTCAGTTCAGTTACTCGGTCGTGTCCCACTCTTTGTGACCCCATGAACCACAGCCCGGCCAGGCCTCCCTGTCCATCACCAACTCCCAAGTCCACCCAAACCCATGTCCGTTGAGTCAGAGATGCCATCCAACCATCTCATCCTCTGTCGTCCCCATCTCCTCCTGTCTTCAATCTTTCCCAGCATCAGGGGCTTTTCAAATGAGTCAGCTCTTCGCATCAGGTGGCCAAAGGATTGGCGTTTCAGCTTCAACATCAGTCCTTCCAATGAACACCCAGGACTGATCTCCTTTAGGATGGACTGGTTGGATCTCCTTGCAGTCCAAAGGACTCTCAAGAGTCTTCTCCAACACCACAGCTCAAAAGCATCAATTCTTATGAGTTCATGTACCCTTAGCTTAAAAAGAAAAAAAAAAAACAAACCCTGTCACTAAGTCCTATCTGACTCTTTGTGATCCCATGGACTGTAGCCCACCAGGCTCCTCTGTCCGTGGGATTTCCCAGGCAAGAATACTGGAGTGTGTTGCCATTTCCTTCTCCAGGTGATCTTACCTGGCCTAGTGATAGAACCCCTGTCTCCTATGTCTCCTGCATTGCAGGCAGATTCTTTACCCACTGAGCCATCACAGGAAGCTCACTTAGCTTAAAACTTCTACAGATTTGTTGTTCAGAGAGACACTGCTTTGGGAAAGATCCCAGGTATTCTCTTTACCTGCTGCAAGTAATAAATTCTTTCTTCTTTGGCTTGGTTGTGTCTTTTGGCTCAACCACCCACCAAGAGGCGAACTCAATTTTTGGAAAACATAACCAATAAGATCTTGCAGAAATAACAGTGCATGCCTTCTCTGGATCAGTCACTGTGTTCAGTTTCTGCCTTGCTTTCCCTTGGAATGCTTGCACTGGGAAAAGCCCAGAGCCCGAGGCCACTTGGTCTGTGGCGAGTTCATGTGATAAGGAACTGGGGCCTCCGGCCAACAATCAGCCCCACATGAGGGCACTGTCTTGGGAGCAGATCCCGCAGCCCCAGTCCTGCTGTGATGAAATAGGAAGGAAGGGGGCAGGGCACAACCTTTGAAAGAATGACAGAGCCCGAGGACACATCACAATATAGACTGTACACTGTCACCCTGCTTATTTAACTTGTGTGCAGAGCACATCATGCGAAATGCCGGGCTGGATGAGGCACAGAGGGAATCAAGTTTTCTGGGAGAAGTATCAATCACCTCAGATACCCAGATGACATCCCCCTTATGGCAGAAAGCAAAGAGGAACTGAGGAGCCTCTTGACAAAAGTGAAAGAGGAGGGTGAAAAAGACAGCTTAAAACTCAACATTCAAAAAGCTAAGATCATGGCAGCCAGTCCGATCACTTCATGCAAATAGATGGGGACACAATGGAAACAGTGACAGACTTTATTTTCTTAGGCTCTAAAATCACTGCAGATGGTGACTGCAGCCATGAAGTTAAAAGACACTTGCTCCTTGGAGGAAAAGCTAAAACTGTTTACCTCAGATTGGGACTCAAACCCATGTGCTAGGATTGAGCCTAGCCAAAACCATGCTTGGGACTCGAACCCAGACAAAACTCACAGTACCTGGTTTCAGAACCTAATGAATCTCAGGTACTTGATGTCTCATCATAGAAAGAATTTAGTGGGAGACAAAGTGATATGGAAGAAATGGATTTATTCAGATACAGCGAGAAACACACTCCACAGACAGAGCATGGGCCATTGCAGAGGGCGAATGTGGCCGTGAAATTTGGCGTGGTTAGTTTTTATAGGCTGGGAAAGATTGAGGCAGGAGGAGAAGGGGACAACAGAGGATGAGATGGTTGGATGGCATCACCGACTCAATGAGTCTGAGTAAGCTCCGGGAGTTGGTGATGGACAGGGAGGCCTGGCGAGTTGCAGTCCTTGGACACAACTGAGCGACTGAACTGAACTGACTTTCATGATAATAAGCGGGCATGCACCCCGACCAGTAACGCTGAAGAAGCTGAAGTTGAATGGTTCTATAAAGACCTATAAGACCTTTTAGAACTAACACCCAAAAAAGATGTCCTTTTCATTGCAGGGGACTGGAATGCAAAAGTAGAAAGTCAAGAAACACCTGGAGTAACAGGCAGATTTGGCCTTGGAGTACAGAATGAAGCAGGGCAAAGGCTAATAGAGTTTTGCCAAGAGAACGTACTGGTCACAGCAAACAGCCTCTTCCTACAACACAAGAGAAAACTCTACACATGGACATCACCAGATGGTCAACACCAAAATCAGATTGATTATATTCTTTGCAGCCAAAGATGGAGAAGCTCTATACAGTCAGCAAAAACAAGACGGGGAGCTGACTGTGGCTCAGATCATGAACTCCTTATTGCCAAATTCAGACTTAAATTGAAGAAAGTAGGGAAAACCACTAGACCATTCAGGTAGACCTAAATCAAATCCCTTATGACTATACAGTGGAAGTGAGAAATAGATTTAAGGGACTAGATCTGATAGAGTGCCTAATGAACTATGGACGGAGGTTCATGACACTGTACAGGAGACAGGGATCAAGACCATCCCCATGGAAAAGAAATGCAAAAAAGCAAAATGGCTGTCTTAGGAGGCCTTACAAATAGCTGTGAAAAGAAGGGAAGCAAAAGGCAAAAGAGAAAATGAAAGATATTCCTATTTGAATGCTGAATTCCAAAGAAGAGCCAGGAGAGATAAGAAAGACTTCCTCAGCGATCAGTGCAAAGAAACAGAGGAAAACAACAGAATGGGAAAGACTAGAGATCTCTTCAAGAAAATTAGAGATACCAAGGGAACATTTCATGCAAAGATGGGCTCAATAAAGAACAGAAATGATATGGACCTAACAGAAACAGAAGATATTAAGAAGAGATGGCAAGAATACAGAGAAGAACTGTACAAAAAAGATCTTCACCAAAAAAGAAATCAAAATATGCATAGAAATGAATGAAAATGAAAACACAACAACCCAAAACCTATGGGACACTGTAAAAGCAGTGCTAAGGGGAAGATTCATAGTATTACAGGCCTACCTCAAGAAACAAGAAAAAAGTCAAATAAATAACCTAACCCTACACCTAAAGCAACTAGAGAAGGAAGAAATGAAGAACCCCAGGGTTAGTAGAAGGAAAGAAATCTTAAAAATTAGGGCAGAAATAAATGCAAAAGAAACTAAAGAGACCATAGCAAAAATCAACAAAGCTAAAAGCTGTTTTTTTGAAAAAATAAACAAAATTGACAAACCATTAGCAAGACTCATTAAGAAACAAAGGGAGAAGAACCAAATTAACAAAATTAGAAACGAAAATGGAGAGATCACAACAGACAACACTGAAATACAAAGGATCATAAGAGACTACTACCAGCAGCTCTATGCCAATAAAATCGACAACTTGGAAGAAATGGACAAGTTCTTAGAGAAGTATAACTTTCCAAAACTGAACCAGGAAGAAATAGAAGATCTTAACAAACTCATCACAAGCAAGGAAATCCAAACTGTAATCAGAAATCTTCCATCAAACAAAAGCCCAGGACCAGATGGCTTCACAGCTGAATTCTACCAAAAATTTAGAGAAGAGCTAACACCTATCTTACTCAAACTCTTCCAGAAAATTGCAGAAGAAGGTAAACTTCCAAACTCATTCTATGAGGCCACCATCACCCTAATTCCAAAACCAGACAAAGATGCCACAAAAAAAGAAAACTATAGGCCAATATCACTGATGAACATAGATGCAAAAATCCTTAACAAAATTCTAGCAAACAGAATCCAACAACATATTAAAAAAATCATACACCATGACCAAGTGGGCTTTATCCCAGGAATGCAAGGATTCTTTAATATCTGCAAATCAATCAATGTGATACACCACATTAACAAATTGAAAGATAAAAACCATATGATTATCTCAATAGATGCAGAAAAAGCCTTTGACAAAATTCAACATCCATTTACAATGAAAACTCTCCAGAAAGCAGGAATAGAAGGAACATACCTCAACATAATAAAAGCTATATATGACAAACCCACAGCAAGCATTACCCTCAATGGTGAAAGCATTGAAAGCATTTCCCCTAAAATCAGGAACAAGACAAGGGTGCCCACTCTCACCACTTCTATTCAACATAGTTTTGGAAGTGTGGGCCACAGAAATCAGGGCAGAAAAAGAAGTAAAAGGAATCCAGATAGGAAAAGAAGAAGTGAAACTCTCACTGTTTGCAGATGACATGATCCTCTACATAGAAAACCTTAAAGACTCTACCAGAAAATTACTAGAGCTAATCAACGAATATAGTAAAGTTGCAGGATATAAAATTAACACACAGAAATCTCTTGCATTCTTATACACTAACAATGAGAAAACAGAAAGAGAAATTAAGGAAACAATACCATTCACCATTGCAGCAAAAAGAATAAAATACTTAGAAGTATATCTACCTAAAGAAACAAAAGACTTATACATAGAAAACTATAAATCACTGATGAAAGAAATCAAAGAGGACACAAACAGATGGAGAAATATACTGTGTTCATGGATTGGAAGAATCAATATTGTCAAATGGCTATACTACCCAAAGCAATCTATAGATTCAATGCAATCCCTATCAAGCTACCAACGGTATTTTTCACAGAACTAGAACAAATAATTTCACAATTTGTATGGAAATACAAAAAAACTCGAATAGCCATAGTATCTTGAGAAAGAAGAATGGAACTGGAGGAATCAACCTGCCTGACTTCAGACTACACTACAAAGCCACAGTCATCAAGACAGTATGGTATTGGCACAAAGACAGAAATATAGATCAATGGAACAGAATAGAAAGCCCAGAGATAAATCCACGAACCTATGGTCATCTTATCTTCGACAAAGGAGGCTAGGATATACAATGGAAAAAAGACAGCCTCTTTAACAAGTGGTGTTGGGAAAACTGGTCAACCACTTGTAAAAGAATGAAACTAGAACACTTTCTGACACCATACACAAAAATAAACTCAAAATGGATTAAAGATCTAAATGTAAGACCAGAAACTATAAAACTCCTAGAGGAGAACATAGGAAAAACACTCTCCGACATAAATCACAGCAGGATCCTCTATGACCCACATCCCAGAATATTAGAAACAAAAGCAAAAATAAACAAATGGGACCTAATGAAACTTAAAAGCTTTTGCACAGCAAAGGAAACTACAAGCAAGGTGAAAAGCCTCAGATTGGGAGAAAATAATAGCAAATGAAGCAACAGACAAAGGATTAATCTCAAAAATATACAATTAACTCCTCCAGCTCAACTCCAGAAAAATAAATGGCCCAATCAAAAAATGGGCCAAAGAACTAAACAGACATTTCTCCAAGGAAGACATACAGATGGCTAAAAAACACATGAAAAGATGCTCAACATCACTCATTATCAGAGAAATGCAAATCAAAACCACAATGAGGTACCATTACATGCCAGTCAGGATGGCTGCTATCCAAAAGTCTACAAGCAATAAATGCTGGAGAGGATGTGGAGAAAAGGGAACCCTCTTACACTGTTGGTGGGAATGCAAACTAGTACAGCCACTATGGAAAACAGTGTGGAGATTTCTTAAAAAAAATTGGAAATAGAACTGCCATATGACCCAGCAATCCCACTTCTGGGCATACACACCAAGGAAACCAGATCTGAAAGAGACACGTGCACCCCAATGTTCATCGAAGCACTGTTTATCATAGCCAGGACATGGAAGCAACCTAGATGCCCATCAGCAGATGAATGGATAAGGTGGTACATATACACCATGGAATATTACTCAGCCATTAAAAAGAATTCATTTGAATCAGTTCTGATGAGATGGATGAAACTGGAGCCCACTATACAGAGTGAAGTAAGCCAGAAAGATAAAGACCATTACAATATACTAACACATATATATGGAATTTAGAAAGATGTTAATGATAACCTTATATGCAAAACAGAAAAAGAGACACAGATATATAGAACAGTCTTTTGGACTCTGTGGGAGAAGGCGAGGGTGGGATGTTTCAAGAGAACAGCATTGAAACATGTATATTATCTAGGGTGAAACAGATCACCAGCCCAGGTTGGATGCATGAGACAAGTGCTCGGACCTGGTGCACTGGGAAGACCTAGAGGGATCGGGTGGAGAGGGAGGTGGGAGGGGGGATTGGGATGGGGAACACATGTAAACCCATGGCTGATTCATTTCAATGTATGACAAAACCCACCACAATAAAAAAAAAAAAAAAAAATCTTCACGACCCAGATAATCACGATGGTGTGATCACTCACCTAGAGTCAGACACCCTGGAATGTGAAGTCAAGTGGGCCTTAGAAAGCATCACTATGAACAAAGCTAGTGGAGGTGATGGAATTCCAGTTGTGCTATTTCAAATCCTGAAAGATGATGCTGTGAAAGTGCTGCACTGAATATGCCAGCAAATTTGGAAAACTCACCAGTGGCCACTGGACTGGAAAAGGTCAGTGTTCATTCCAATCCAAAAGAATGATCAAACTACTGCACAATTGCACTCATCTCACACGCTAGTAAAGTAATGCTCAAAATTCTCCAAGTCAGGCTTCAACAATACGTGAACTGTAAACTTCCAGATGTTCAAGCTGGTTTTAGAAAAGGCAGAGGAACCAGAGATCAAATTGCCAACATCTGTTGGATCATCGAAAAAGCAAGAGAGTTCCAGAAAAACATCTATTTTTGTGTTATTGACTATGCCAAAGCCTTTGACTATGTGGATCAAAATAAACTGTGGAAAATTCTGAAAGAGATAGGAATACCAGACCACCTGGTCTGCTTATTGAGAAACCTGAATGCAGGTCAGGAAGCAACAGTTAGAACTGGACATGGAACAACAGATTGGTTCCAAATAGGAAAAGGAGTATGTCAAGGCTGTATATTGTCACCCTGCTTATTTAATTTATATGCAGAGTACATCATGAGAAATGCTGGGCTGGAAGAAGCACAAGCTGGAATCAAGATTGCCAAGAGAAATATCAATAACCTCAGATATGCAGATGACACCACCCTTATGGCAGAAAGTGAAGAGGAACTAAAGAACCTCTTGATCAAAGTGAAAAAGGAGAGTGAAAAAGTTGGCTTAAAGGTCAACATTCAGAAAACTAAGATCATGGCATCTGGTCCCCATCACTTCATGGGAAATAGATGGGGAAACAGTGGAAACAGTGTCAGACTTTATTTTTTTGGGCTCCAAAATCACTGCAGGTGGTGATTGCAGCCATGAAATTAAAAGACGCTTAGTCCTTGGAAGGAAAGTTATGACCAACCTAGACTGCATATTAAAAAGCAGAGACATTATTTTGTCAACAAAGGTCCGTCCAGTCAAAGCTATGGTTTTTCCAGTGGTCATGTATGGATGTGAGAGTTGGACTGTGAAGGAAGCTGAGTGCCGAAGAATACTCTTGAGAGTCCCTTGGACTGCAAGGAGATCCAACCAGTCCATCCTAAAGGAGATCAGTCCTGGGTGTTCATTGGAAGGACTGATGCTGAAGCTGCAGCTCCAATACTTTGGCCATCTGGTGGGAAGAACTGACTCACTGGAAAAGACCCTGATGCTGGGAAAGATTGAAGGCAGGAGAAGAAGGGGACAACAGAGGATGAAACGGTGGGATGGCATCACCAAGCCAATGGACATGAGTTGGAGCAAACTCTGGGAGCTGGTGATGGACCGGGAAGCTTGGTATGCTGCAGTCCATGGGGTGGCAAAGACTTGGACACGACTGAGCAACTGAACTGAACTGACCCGAGGGTACAACAGAAACTGATTAGAATCATATGAGTCCCAAGATGGCAGACAAGTCAACTTCAACTAGACCTCAGTCCTCAATATATGCTCATCATAACCCATCAGCAAGCCAAATGACACACCCAAAGTCGCCTTGATAGTTCCAAGGCCAGCGTCAAAGACCAAAAGATGGGTGGCAGCTCAATTCCCTGGAAATCTCCACCCCTTCCCTAAAATAGTTGGAATAATCTTCTCCCACTCATTAGCTTATGAGATTACCTAGACCATAAAAGCTAACCACACCACATTTCAAGGCCACACTAACTCTCTGCAATGGCCCACACTCTGGCTGCTTCTCACTAAATAAATCTACTTCTTACCTATCACTCTGTCTCTTACTGAATTCTTTCTGCGATGAGATATCAAGAATCTGAGCTTCATTAGGTACCGAAATGTGGTCTGTGATCTCAGTCAGAAGACTGTAGGTTCTGGCTGGGTTCAAGTACCAGCCTCATGGGTTTGAGTCCCAAACTAGGTTTTGGCTGAGATCGAGACCCGGCATGTGGGTTCAAGCCTTAATCTGCGGTGAACGATTTCAACCAGATGAATTTGCCGCCCCAGCCAACATCTTGGCTGCAGTCTCATGAGAAACTCCAGACCAGATCTCCTAGGTAATCCATTCCTTGATCCCTGACTCCTAAATACAGAGCCATAACAAATACTTATTGCTTTTATGCGACTAGATTTCACAGGACAGCAAATACGCCAGGCTCCTCTATCCATGGGATTTCTCAGGCAAGAATACTGGAGTGGATTGTCATTTCCTTCTCCAGGGGACCTTCTGGACCCAGGGATCCAACCAGCAGCTCCTTCATTGGCAGGCAGGTTCTTTACCACAGAGCGGCCAGAGTACGCATTAGCTATTGTTATTATTGAGAGTCTTCGTGGCTGTACCACCAGCTATTCAGCAATCAGGCTGAGTCCTGGACCCAGGTTTCCTGACTCTCTGCCTAGTGCTCATAGTTTAACTGAACGGCTGGGGAAGTCAGATGCTCTGTGAGTCTATAATTTCTATCCCTCTCTCCCCTGGCAGCCGGTTGTTTCAGCTGCAAAGCACCATCAACAGCTGGCTGCACACTTTGTGCGATGGGTGGGGAGACAGCCCGTGGGGGTCAGACTGTGGCTCTTGTCCGGGGCCCTGGGGAGACCCCCTCAGTCTTTGCAGGAGAAGCATTAGAAACGCAGTGGCAGACGGGCACCCTCTGAGGGGCTGTTCGAGACCACATTTCACTGCCAGAGTGGATCTAAGAACTGGAACGAGTCTTTGTTTTCAGCCCTGGTTAGGAATGGCCCGAGAGCGAGCAGGACAACTGTTATGAAATGCAATACAGTATTAGGGCGAAAGGGCTGTCGGGAGGAAATCTCGGTGCCCGGCTGCTTTCGTTTAAGCAGATCAAAATGACCTTGGACCAGCAGAGGTCCAGGAGCCACGGGCTTCCTCTAGAAGTACCCACTCCCCTTCTTCCCCCTTAAGTTAGTGGCTCCTACCTCCACCTGATAGCAGCAAACAGCAAATGCTTGTAGTGAAATGAGGCAATGGGGGAAAAAAAAGAAATAAGAAAAAGCAGTGGCATTTGAAATTTCCTTCTGAATGAGCAGTATCATCTATGAAAATTGGATGCAAAGAATCTCCAGGTGTGCCTCCTCATCAAGGGAGGTTAGTGGGTGTGGTTTCCCCAAGAATTCACTAAAGAGTGATAGAATATACCCCAAAATACGCCTCTCAGGCACAGGGACTATTCTGAGAAACAGCACATGCAGGAGAAACTCTGAAGGCAGAGCCACAATTACCCTTTGGCAAAGGAAATTCCTATTTATGAAAGAAATCTCCATTTGCAGAGGCGTCTTCCTCTCCGTGCCAGGAAGAAGATGGCAACTCTAAATCCTGACAGTCTTATCAATGGAGGAGGTGTCGACAGAAAACTGCGTAACCTTCCTCTTGTGGATCCTGCCTTTCTTGGTTACGTCCCCCTAAGCAGTCTCCCTCACACCTCTCTTTTGTCTTAAGTGGAAGACAGCAAGTCAGAATTCTGAGCTACCTCTTTGAGTTACTCACTTTCCCCTCTGGTTATGCCCACATGTGTGAGCTTCCCCGATGGCTCAGTAGGTAAAGAACTGGCCTGCAAAGCAGGAGATTTAGGAGAAGATGGAGAAGACCGAGGTTTGATTCCTGGGTTGGGAAGATCCCCTGGAGAAGGAAATGGAAACCCATTCTAGGATTCTTGCCTGGAGAAATCCTATAGACAGAGGAGTCTGGTGGGCAACAGTCCATGCGGGTGCCAAAGAGTGGGACAGCACTGAGCATGCACACATCCCCCCTGTGGACACAAGGTGTGCTGCTGCTGCTGATGCTAAGTCGCTTCAGTTGTGTCCGACTCTTAGCGACCCCATGGACCGCAGCCTAGCAGGCTCCTCCGTCCATGGGACTCTCCAGGCAAGAGTACTGGAGTGGGTTGCCATTGCCTTCTCCAGTACACAAGGTGTACATGTTAATAAATGTGTCTCGTGTGTGCGTCTTTCATTACAGAGTTTACAGCAGAACTTAGGAGAGTGGAGGGAAACTTACTCTTTCCTCCTCTCTGTCACTTTGACCTAAGATGTCCCATGACATCATCCAAGGCCTTCACTTGAGCTGACTTGCTTTTTCTCTGAAGCTCTACCAGGTCCAAAAAGGAATCTAGGTGAGAATGTTACTGAATCCAAGCTCAGGGCAGGAGATGAGGTGTTGAGGCAAGAAACAGTGAGTCCATTAGACTTTATTCAGAAAGCCAGGCATCCGAGCAGATGGCAGACTCGTGTCCTAGAATACCATCTTAATCGGAGCCTTTGATGCCAGTTTCTTTTATAAAACAGAGAGGGGGAGGAGATGAGGAAGTAAACAGGCCGTAAGTCTTGCAGAATATCTGCTGGCTTGGTCAGCATTCGGGACAGGATGTGTTAATTTCTTCTTTTCTGCAGTCATTCACAGGTGGGCCCCAGGCAGGCCATTATGTATGGTGACAGCTACAGACAGCATCCTATCTAACAAAAGCCATCGAGAGCAAAAGTAAAGTGAAAGAAATGGATCCAACATGAAGTCAGATTCCATTCTCCCCTGTTTACAAGAAGGGGCAAGACCAGACACCAACAGAAAATAATTCAACGATAACTGCCTCTGATCTCCAGGGAAAGGAAGCCCTGTAAAGTATCTCTTTGGGGGCTGGCTCACATTTTCTTGCCTTCTGCTCCCTTCCCACCTCTGGGATCCTCATCTTTCAACAGGCAAGAGTCCAGGGGCTTCAGTTTATGGGTCAGGCCAATGCCAGTCACGGCAACATCGTCCCCTCAAGGGCTCCACACCCTAACACACTCTCCTCACTTCAGTCCCCATGAAAACTCAGCTCCCAGGAGGGAGTTCATTTAATCAGACAGCTCTGCGATCATTTACTCTCCAGTAAGCTGCCTCTCCACTCCTGAGCCCCAGTTCTGCTCATCGCTTATGTTCCTGGGAAGTATTTGCTTGTCTCCAAGACAGATTTGTATTTCAGTGGCTCTCAAATTCTATTAGACACAACAGTCACTTGGAGAAATTCCAAAAAAAAAAGACTAAAAAAAAAAAAAAAAACAGAAAAATAAAATACAGAGTCTGAAAAAAAAAATACAGAGCCTGGGTGGATTCATAAGACCTACCGTTTATTTTATTTTATATTAGAATATAGTTGATTAATGTTGTGATAGTTTCAACGGCAGAGCGAAGTGATCCTATACAAATACAAGTATCCATTCTTTTTCAAATTCTTTTCTCATTTGTTGAGGCCGTTCAGTTGTTAAGTCCCGTCTGACCCTCTGCGACCTGGCTCCTCTGCCCTCCGCTATCTCCCGGAGTTTGCTCAAATTCTTGTCCACTGAGTCAGTGATGCTATCTAACCCTTAGAGAATGTTAAGCGGAGTTCCCCGTGTTATAGAAAATGTATAGTCTTGATAATACGCTTCAGGCTATGATCAACTCCAGGATAACTTTAGGTTATCTTAAACGCAGGAACCATGCCTCTAATTGGAATGATCTCAGACCTGGCTGGAAAATATTCGGGACAGGAGCACCAGACAAAGCGAGAGAAGCCCGAGAGTGACTTCCGGACCCTCAGTCACGCCTTCAGCACAGGAGAGCGAAAGCATGGATGCGCCACAGCGGGATAGGAAAGTGCACCACTCTCTTTTCCTGGAACGCATCCCTCGTGGATGCCCTCTGCGCTTCCCACTCTGGCTCCAGCCTTCTGTTGCAGGAGGGGGACTCCTTCCAGAGGTGGGCTCCTGTCTAACACTGGAAATGACTTGCCCGAGCAGATCACATGCTGACAAAGCAAGAGACGTTACTGGGAAGGGGCGCCTGGGTGGAGAGCTGGCGGGTCAGGGAACCCCGAAGAACTGCTCTGCTCTCGGAGTCTTGGGTTTTATGGTGATGGGATTAGTTTTGGGGTTGTCTCAGGCCAATCACTCTGACACAGGGGTCTTCCTGGTGGCGTGTGCCCCGCTCAGCCAAGACGGACTCCATCCAGAAGGGTTCGGGGAGGTTGGTAGGACATATGGACTGGTGTCTCTTCTCTCCTTTTGACCTTTCCCAAATTCTTCCAGTGGTAGCTTGTGAGTTCCGCGTTGCTTACCAGGACCTCCTGTTTTAAGATAACTCATGCAAAGTGATTCTATCTTGCCTGGCCAGTGTGGGCGGTGTCGGTCAGTGGTTCCTCTAACACTTATGCTCATCTTCCAACGACCCTCATCCCCTGAAATCAGGGAACCTGCCCCCCTGGCTCTGGCAACACAGAAGCCTCCACGGACCATCTGTGCTGTTTGCGTTTGGCCTCTATTCCACTTTCCTCTCCTCATAGCTGCCTTGAACAATTCTTGACTTAAGCTTGGTTCTCAAAGGCAGTGTGCATCATTAATCATATTTGGGGGTGGGGAGCAGAGATTTTTAAAAACAGGCATTTAGTCTTCTTCTTGGTTAGAGACCAGAATTCCAGAGTTCAGAATGGGGCCCAGAAATCTGCTTTTTAAACAAACACAACAAATTCTGAAGCTGTACACTTAAGTTTGGGAAAGCCTAAAGACCTTTGCCTCCATTTTCATGAGCTGCTTTCTCCTTACACAGACGGGCAGAGGAGGGAGATGAGCCTGGGACAGGAAGGTCCCAAATCACTGGACACTCTGGCCAGGGGTGCTCAAATCTGTGGTTTCCTGATCTCTACAGCAATGAGCAGGGGAGTAGGGGCAGGAATTGTGACCCCATTTTACACATGAGCAAGTTCTTGCTCTTTGGACAACTCCGATGGGAAAAATCTCCCTGCAATGCGGGAGACTCAGGTTCAATCTCTGGCTCAGGAAGATCTGGAGAAGGGAATGACAACCCATTCCAGTATTTTTGCCTGGAGAATCCCATGGGCAGAGGAACCTGGTGGGCTACAGTCCACAGGGTCACAAAGAGTCAGACACGACTGAGTGATTAACACACACACTCACACATACTCCTCCTTCCAGCTCTAAAACTCTATGATCCCACGGCAGGAAGTCAGAGCGCCAAGCTTAGGCTGTATGTCCCTCACTTGTGACCTTAGGGAGGCTCCCCCAGCCTGGCCTCCAGTTCCCACACGGAGGCTGGGCATTGTCTCGGGAGGCTTCTCCGAGGGCTCTCCCCAGACAGGTTAATCATGGGGGCTTAACTTTCTGGTAAATTGGTTTCGATTATGACTCCAATCTGTTGTTACCCAAACTCAGTCTTCATACTTGATTGTTTTACACTGCATAAGCAAGTCTTCCAGAGTCAACTCAAGAAAGAAGGAAGGAAGGAAAGGAGGGCAGGAGGGAAGGAAGGAAGGAGGCTTTCAGAGGAGACCTACCACTGGCTTTAAATTTGAGCCACTGCATCAGAATGCAGTGATGGGTTAACTTCGCGGGGTGGGTGGTTACATCGCGGACAAACTGCAAAACTAACGGAAAACGACCACGGGCCGTGCAGTGTGAGTGACAGCGAGAATGAAGGCCATCGTCTCCGAGGGCTGAAGAACAGATTGTGCACGCCAGGCCCCACTTTAGCAAAACCACAACTGCTATTAAGACCCTCAAACGCGCCATCAGTGGTTCTGAACTTGGCGTCCTGACCGAACTCTACCTTGTCATCAGAGGGGAGGCGAAGAGCGCCCAGACCAAAGGGGCTGAAATTCCAGCCGCTGCCAGGCGCCCGGAGCTCCATCACCGTCCCAGAATAGCACAGCGCGGTTCCCAGAGGCCTCGGCGCACCTCGGCTGGGCTTCCGGAGAGCGAGCCGGAGTCAAGCCTCAAGCGGCGCCAGCAACAGCTGAGACCAAGCTCCACCCAGATGCCAGCTGGCCAGCCCTGCCCCGGCAGCAGAGGCGCCGGCTCTGCTGAGTGCGGGCACAGCTGGCCCTCCCGCGGCACTCTGGTTCTCTACCCCCACCCCGTCCCCTCGGGGTTCTGGCTGACTTTAAGAGTCAAGGTGCCCTCAAATCCCAGGCAAAGGGGTGCAGGCTGAGGCTGGGTCTTTGGAGTGCTGGTAGGTGGTCCAAGCTGGTGGCTGGGGAGGCTGGTGAACTAGGGCCCCGAAGGCGGGGCAGGACGCAGCGCACGCGCATGCAGAGAGGACGTGCCCACAGTGGGCCCGCGGCCACGGGAGAACAGGCCTGAAGAAGGGAGAAGGGGCAGAGAGGCAGACCAAGCGCCCTGCCGCGGGCCAGGCACTTGCCTAGGGCAGCGCGCTTACGAGTCCGGCTTCTGAAGGTGACAGTTTTGTTGGGAGATGGGAGGATGGCTAAGAAGGGAGGCTGCAGGCTAGAGAGCTGGTCGGCTCTGTTGCCAGCGTCCCTCTTGTGATGGCCCGTGAAGGCGCTTTGCTTCATCTGTTTATTCCCTCGCAAATACTGATCGAGGCCCTACCAGGGGCAAGGCACCAAGGGATGCAAGGAGGCTTGGGCACATGTCTTTCAGAAGAGCTTACATCCTGGTGGAGGAAGGAAGACATATACGTAAATGAACGTTCAGAGATCAGAAAATGAGCTACAGAGAGATACGGCGAAAGTGCTTTGGGGTACAGAACAGTGAAGAGCCAGTTCAGTGGAGTTAAAACCAGTGGATTCAAATCCAGGGCTAGTCACTTAGCCTGTACGAACCTCAGTTTTAAATCTCTAATATGGAGATAATGTCTACCTTTTGAACTCCTAGGGTTGTTAAGATCAAATGTATACAAAAGATTCTTGGGAAACTGTACAGTTGGAAGATCCCCTGGAGGGGGAAATGGCAACCCATTCCAGTATTGCCTGGGAAATCCCAAGGACAGAGGAGCCTGGTGGGCTACAGTCCATGGGGGTCACAAAGAGTTAAACATGACTTAGTGACTAAACAACAACAACACAGAAATAAACTATTATGGGTGTTGGGTTACTAGACCAGCTAGTGTTTGTCTGAGTATCTTGGCCTGGGATTCTGGGAGCCAGAGAGAGCCAGCGATCTGAGTGTGGGGCTCAGGGCAGCAGCAAGTCCAAGCCTAGACCCAGAGTCTGCCCCTTCCCCCGAGAGAAGGCCCCCAGCAACCCTCAGGTCTTGGCCAATTATTCCAATCATTCCACCCAATTTACTGTATGTACAGAGCCTTATCCCAGGGCTGCAGGGCAGCTAGGCATGAAATCTGTTCCCCACTGAGCCTATCACAGAATGAGGGAAGCCAGGTATCTATATATAAAACAATTAACCGTGCAAAGCAGGGCAGAATCGTTCAATTCGTGCTAGAGGGGAAGCTTTGGGAGAGCAGAGTGGGGTGGTCTATGCTATGGAGTGGGGTCACCAGCCAAAGTTTCTGGGAGAAGCAGGGGGCTTTAAAGGGGGATTGGTTCAGAGAGGACAGGCGTCAGTGTCCTGGATTGAGAGTGGGGGACAGCGTGAGTGAAGCCACAGGAAGGTCTGTCCCGTGGCCAGACTCAGAACTGACCTCAGGCTGGGATGGCCATTTTCCGTGGGGAACAGGAGGGATGGCATATTTCAAGGGCCTTGAATGCGGCCGAGCAAAGGAGTTTGGTCTTAGTTTAGGGGCAGTGGGAGCCAGTGAAGTCTTCCCAGGTGGCCCGAGTGGTAAAGAACCCACCTGCCCGTGCAGGAGACATAAGAGACATAGGTTCGATCCCTGGGTCTCCCCTTGAGGAGGGCATGGCAGCCCACTCCAGTATTCTTGCCTGGAGAATCCCATGGACAGAAGGGCCTGGCAGGCTAGTGTCCATAGGGTCGCAAAGAGTCGGATACAACTGAAGCGACGTAGCACGCACGTCCGGGAGTCAGGGAGGGTCTGAGGAGCCAAGAACGCCAGGGAGACGTCAGTGACTGTCCCACAGCAGAGGGGGGTTTGCAGGTGACTGGAGGCATCAGGGAGTGGAAGGAAGGCTGCAAGTGGGGTGATCAGGTTGGGTGCATGTAATCCCAATGGGAGGGTTGCTCCCACCCTGAAATATTCTCACAACAGAGACGGGATTGGGGGGTGGAACGGGGGACGATGGGAGACTCTTTCTGAAGGAGGGAAGGGGGATGAAGCACTGTATACATTTCTTTTCTGTTTGGGGGACGAGTGGGGTGGGTTTGAGGGCTCTGAATGCCTGGACTCTTGGCTGTGACCCTGGTTCCTTGATTGACTCAGTCTCTCGGTGGGGGCTCTTCAGACCCGGGCAGCTCAGAAAACCTAGCTCTCTCTTTCCACCAGGAGCTGGTCAGTGGCCACTGAGCCGTGGGCAGAGAAGCGGGAAGAGCAGATTTCGCAGCTGCCATGGATGGGCTCAGGACCAGGCGATGTTCCAGCAGGTTCTGCCCAAGGCCCCCTTCCAGGTCATCCACGGGCAGCGGGCTGTGGCAAACCCGTGTTTACCTGGCCTGCTCCCTGGCCCCCGGCTTCCTGCTTCTTAAAGGGCCATCTTGGTACCTGGGTCCTCATAAAATAAAATACCAGGTGGTACCAGACTGTTCCAAGCAGGCACTCTGAAGAGTTGGAGAGAAGAGGAAGGTTGGCCAGACACTGATTGGGCAGTAACGGGTCAACATGAGCCCGGGAGCAAGGAGGGGTCAAATGCAAAATCTGTTTGCCAGCCAGCTGTGGGCACTCGGTCGCCAAGCACAAGATTCCAGGCATCTGCCTGCCAGGGAGCCCAGGGTCCGGCCCCCAGCTCAGTGGGGACCAGGGGGTGTTGGAGAAGCAGCTTCTGCAGGAGTTTGAGTGAAACACTCTTGTGCTGTGCTGTGCTTAGTCGCTCGGCCGTGTCCAACTCTGCGACCCCACGGACTGCAGCCCGCCAGGCTCCTCTGCGCATGGCATTTCCCAAGCAAGAACACTAGGGATGATTGCCATGCCCTCCTCCAGGAGATCTTCCCAACCCAGGGATCAAACCCAGTCTCCCGCATTGCAGGTGGATTCTTTACCATCCAAGTCACCAGGGGAGCCCTGGGCCTCTTTTTTGTTGTTGCAAAGCAAGACTTGTGGGATCTTAATTCCCCAACTAGGGTCGGATCCAGACCCTCTGCAGTGTAAGCACAGAGTCCTAACCAATGGACTGCTGGGGAATTTCCACTGCTAGGCTTCTTTAACCAGCAGAGCTGAGATTGAAAGAGGAAGGACTAGGAATGGAGAGGCTGACCACTGAGCACCTGTGAGTGCCCGGCTTGTGCGAGGAACATTCTAGACGTGGCTTTATCTGGATGTGACAGCAAGATGGGGGGTGGTATTATCATGCCCCCTTTCCAGTAAAGTGGGGCTCAGAGAGGGGAAGTGGCTTGTCCACGTCATACAATTGGCAGGTGGCAAAGCTGTACCCCACCCTGGGCCTTGTCTGTAGCTTAGACTCATACGGCTCAAAAAAGGAAGTATTCCAGTGAATAAAGGTAGTTTCAGTTGGCCAGCAGCCAGCAGGAATTCGTGAACCGTACTAAGAGGGAGGGATTACAGACACCACCCAGACAACCCATTCATCCAAGATCTCTTGGAACAGCCAGTGGGTAGTATCCCTATGGGCTGTTGTTCAGTGGTCCAGTCGTGTCCAATTCTTTGCGACCCCATGGGCTACAGCACACCTGGCCTCCCTGTCCTTCACCATCTCCCAGAGTTTGCCCAAGTTCACTTTTATTGGTGATGCCATCCAGCCATCTCATCCTCTGATGCCCTCTACTCCTTCTGCCCTCAATCTTTCCCAGCATCAGGGACTTTTCCAATGAGTTATCTGTTCACATCAGATGACCAAAATACTAGATATATGGGACCACTTGTCAGAGTGTCATCTCTTGGTGAAGGCGGGTGTCCATAAAGGCTTACACGCCTGAAAGTGAAAGCATTAGTCGCTCAGTTATGTTGGACTCTCTTTTATTTTTTCTTAAATTTATTTATTTTCTGTCAGACTCTTTGTGACTCCATGGACTATAGTCTGCCAGGCTCCTCTGTCCATGGGATTCTCCAGATAAGAATACTGGAGTGGCTAGCCATCTCCTTCTCCAGGGGATCTTCCTGACCCAAGGAGCAAACCTGGGCCTCCTGCATAGCAGACAGATTCTCTCCTATCTGAGCCACCAGGGAAGCTGCTCTGGGTTGTTAATTTGGGTAAAGGGTATTTGGGGGCACTGATGGGCTTGTGGTCGGGGTCTCTGAGGCCACGGCACCTCCCGCGGAGGAATGTCTCTTCTGCTCACTGGCTGCTCACGTGGGTCCAGCAGCACCCACGTGGTCTGGCTCTCAGGGCCGGGGTGGAGTTCTCAGGATTTCCACTCCTGAGCTCTGCCCGGGACAGGCCCTCAGGCCCTGGGGAACTAAAGCCAAGGGCATCAGGGACCCAGCAGCCTCAGAAGCCCCAGGACATCTGCCTCTGGGGCCTTGCTTTGTTCTGAAGGCAGATCCTGTTCCAGATGAGATGGGGTGGGAAGGACCAGAACAAACCGTTTTCAGAAACCGCCCAGTGTCTCCACCACTGTGGCAGGCCCAGCTGAGGGCGGGGTTCAGTCGCTGAGGTGTCCGGCCAGTTTCCAGACCACCGTCAGCCGGTGGCCAGGCACCACCTACGCCAGCCTGACCCCTCCCTGTGCCCAGAGAGACCGAGGTAGACTTGCTTCATGGGAGGGGTCTCTGGAGGGTGAAGGGGTTCCCCAAATTTGGAAGCAATTGAGACGAATCTAGAATTCACCTGTGTCTCCCTGAAGTCACTTGTCTCCCAGTCTCCCTACTGCTCCCCCCCCCACCCCTTTCCCAGACTCCTTAGACTGGCTTTTTTAAAAAAAATTATTTTTTGGCTACCCCTCCCAGCATGCAGAATCTTATTCCCCCAATCAGGATCAAACCTGCTCTGCCTGCAACAGAAACACATGGATTCTTAATCACTGGACCATCAGGGAAGCCCCAATAGTACATATATTATTTATATAAGACCCTGATGCTGGGAAAGATTGAAGGCAGGAGAAGGGGATGACAGAGGGTGAGATGGTTGGATGGCATCACTGACTCAATGGACATGAGTTTGAGCAAGCTCCCGGAGTTGGTGATGAACAGGGAGGCCTGGTGTGCTATGGGGTCGCAAAGAGTAGGACATGACTGAGGGACTGAACTGAACTATTTATATATACATATATGCATATGTAGTATGGCATATATTGGTGTTAATATAATGGTGTATGGTATATAATATATATATATATATATATTTCATTGCACCATGTGACATTGGTATCTTTGTTCCTCCCCCAGGGTTGAAATCTGTGCCCCCTGAATATTAAGAGCCAAATCTTAACCACTCAATTGCCAGGGAAGTCCTGAACTGGCTTTGTTGTTCAGCTGTTCAGTCGTGTTGAACTCTTTGTGACCCCATGGACTGTAGCCAGACTCCTTGGCGCATGGGATTTTCTAGGCAAGAATACTGGAGTGGGTCGCCATTTCCTTCTCTGAACTGGCTTTAAATATATGCTAATGAGGGACCCCTCCCAGCAACTGGTTTCAGCACTGGTTGCCTAGTTAATGAAAACTTGCCAGAGCAAACGGAGGAGGGGACCACGGAGGATGAGATGGTTAGATAGCATCACCAACTCAATACACATGAATCTAAGCAAAGTCCAGGAGATAGTGAAGGACAGACAAGCCTGGTGGGCTACAGCCCACGGGCTCACAGAGTCCAACTGAACAACAACAAAGCCGGAGGCCAGAGCGACTGATCAGTTTCAGGGAGCTCTGACTTTCAGCTCCCCCTTTCAGGTGGTCCCCACTGTCTGGCCCTTACCAGCGGCTGCACACCCTCACTTTTGGGATCCCTGAAAGGTGGAGTGGGAGAGGGAGTTGGGGAAAGGAGACTGAAGTCACAACTCTGCAGCCCAAATCCCTCTTCCTCTTCATACTGGAAAGAACTGAAACAATTCAGTGTTCACCCCATTCCCCAGGTCGGCCAGGGAAGGCCAGGCGCAGAAAGAGACAGAAGTATAGAAAATCGGGGCCCCAACGCCAACCCAGGCGGCAGGGCAAACCTAGGCTTTATCGCTCGGGGTGTTTCAGGGAGTTTGACTTCTGGCTGTCATAGATTGAGGCAGGCAAACAAACAGCCTGGGAGATACCTCCCTTCTCCCTGCACCCTCCCCTATCTTGCTACCCCCTGGCCCGCGACCAGCAGCCTCCCGTTCCCTCCCCGCCCCCTTCCCGGGCGCTCCAGGCAGAATCCACTTGCCCAGCCGCCCGCCCTGCCACCGGCTGGCTCCGACCGCTCGCTGCTGGCGAGGCAACTCGGCGTCAGGAGAACTAGCACCCCGGAGACCCGGCGCCCAGCCTTGCCTCCGCGTCCCCTGGGCCCCGGCCAGGCCCAACAACCACTCCCTTCTCGGTGCGCCGTGGCCCCTCTGGGCCTCACGCGCTTGCCAACTGGGCCCCGCTGCGGCAGCCCACCTCCCGCGCCGCCCGCAGCCCCAGCGGGAAGGCGGCCGGAAAATCTCTTGTTTACTGTGCCGTGGCGATCCCAGATTGGATTGCTTCCCCATTTCTACAGTTCCCTTTCTGCCGATCCCTGACGACGGAGGGAAAGGGTGGCCACCAGCTGATCGGTGGATTGGGACTCGGGTGGGGTACGGGGAGGGGAGGTGCTCGAACTCTCGGAAAAGTCCCCGGGCGGCGGGAGGGGCAGGACTCCGCGGTCAGGCTGGCGTGTCCCAGAGCGCAGAGGCCGCGGGGGCCGGGTGAAACACTGTACCTCGGGGAACTGAGCCGTGACGGCTAATGGGGACAGGTCGGGACGGGAACCGGGACGCGGGGAGGGGAGCGCGCGCTAAGGTGGACCGTGTCCGGGACGATCCCAGGCAACCCGGGCGCGGGGCACTCGGACCCGGGGATACTTCCGCCCGCTGTCCCCAGTGGTTCTGGGCCCGGCCCACCGCGCTTAGGAGCGCGCGGGGTGGAGCTCCCACGTACAGTAGGTGACCCAGGTGCGGAGGAAGGATCGCGCGTGCAAGACACTCGGTGTGTGTTGTGTCCACGTGTGCAAGCTCGGATAGGGCAGGGGGCGCAGAAGGCGTGACAAAGACATCGACTTTGCGCCTGAGTGTGCCCCTCGCTGTAGTCCGGGGCGGCGAACTAGCCCGCGCGCGTCTCCCGGGAAAGCCAGGACGAAGGTGACAAAGGCTAGGTGTCCGCCCCAGAGAGGCTCACCAAGGTGCCCCCCGCGCGTTGCTCTGGGACTCGCGGAGTGTGTGCGTGCGCTGGGACTCGCGGAGACCAACAGCCCTCCGGCTAACTGTTTGGGGCCGCTCCCCAAGCCGCTTTCCGGAGCGAAAGCCGAGCCCTCCAAGTGTGTGCGCGTGAGTGTGCGCGCGCCCGCGTGCGGGGGCGTGGCAGTAAACAGCAACAACCCACCCGCCAGCTGGGCCAGAAACTCCGATCTCGCTCCGGAGCCGGAAAGGGCGTCTAGTCGGAGCCGGGAGGTGAGTCGGGGATGGGCTGGGGGGAGGGCCGGCCGGGCTTTGTTGCCTTGTGAGCGGACTGCCCGCACCTGGAGCCCCGCGGGCGCCCGATAAGCGCCTGAATGGAGGTGATGTCACGGCGATGCAGGCGTCGGCCCACCCTCGCCAAGAGAAAGGAGTCGAGCGCCCGGAGAGGCCAACGCGACAGCGAGCGCGGGAGCACAGCCAGCGCGGGGTCCCGCTGAGGCAGGCCCTGCGCCCCGACCCCCCGCCGGGGCCCCGCCACCTCAGGCCAGCGCGGGGTCCCGCTGAGGCAGGCCCTGCGCCCCGACCCCCCGCCGGGGCCCCGCCACCTCAGGCCAGGGTTGGGCCTGGCCCCGCGCCCTGCGCCGAGTCCCTCCCCGCCGCGCTCGCGCCCCGCCTGGAGTTGGCCCCAAGCGCCGCGCCGGAGCTGGGCCGGCGGCGCGTCCCAGGTAAGGGCTGCTCCCCGCTCGCGCCGCCCTCCCGCCCGCCGCTGGGAAGAGTAGGGTCGGGTCGGGCTGGTGGGGAGTGGGCGAGGGTAGAGGCCCGGGGTTGGGAGAACCGGGGGACGGAGAGCGCCGCTCCGACTCCGCTCGATCGCAGAAACTTTCCAGACCCAGCCGGCTGGGGGCTGGGGGGTGCGGGAAGCGCGGCGCCGCGGCTCCGAGTTGGCGGCGAGGGCGAACTCCACGGTCCGGGTCTCCCAGGACCGCCCCCTCCGCCCTCGCAGCCTCGCTGCGCGGGTCCGCGGCCAACAGTGACCTGCGGGCCGGCGTCCTCTCGGCTGCCCGCGGCCGTGGATCGGGAGGGCAGGTTTCTGGGGACCGGAGGGAACGGGAGAGAGGCTGCACCCTGCTCTTTCTGTTCCGCCATCCCGGGGAGTGTGGGTGTAGACCCCGGGGCCGGGGAGGATCAGGGAGGGGAGCGTTCGGAATCTTCCTGCGCCAAGTTCGGGATTTCGGTCCGTCGTTAAACTCTCGCCTTTGGGCATCGTGGCTTCTAGAACCTTTCCCTTCGCCCGCCCCTCCCCCACCCGGGGGCTCTCCTGCCCCTTCCCCGCCGCGGAGGCGGAGTTGCGGCGCCCCTGCCCCGACCCACAGTTTTAAACCCCGCCAAACGCGATCATTTGAAAACTCCACGCACTTGATACTAAAACTCAGGGACCGGACTGTGTTCAAATTGGGTTTCGTGCTCCCGGAAGGTCCCTCCGGGAGCCTTTTTGTGTGGCTGGGGGAGGGCGTGCCGCTGGGGGTGGGGCGCATTCCGGAGTGGCTTTCTAGAGCGGACCCCCGGGTTGTGGACTCACGTGTTTCTGAACGCTCGGGCAGCTGGGGGCCAGATGCTCACCCTCGGGTGTGAGGGTGTAGGCTGGGGTTCCCGGAAGCCCTCTAACTCCCCCTCTTCACTCCCCGCAGCAACTTGGGCGCAGAGGTAGCTCCTTAGAGGCTTCTCTGACTCCTCCTCCGATTGGTTGGTTTAAACGCCAGGGCCCCCGGAGCAGAGGAGGGAGATGGCAGGACCTAACCTGGAGCGGGGAGGCGGTGGGAGGCTGTCAGCGGGTGCAACCGTCTCTCTTCGTGGGCTGCTGAGTGGGGGCAGAGCTGCTCAGTGGCTCTCTGCGCGGGGCCTCTACCTGGCCATGGTACTCTTGAAGGTACCCGCTGGCTGTGGGTCTGTACCTTCCTCTGCCCCCTTGAGCGGGGGAGACAGACCAGGTCGGCAAGGTGAGAGGCTCCGGTGCCTCTTTTCAGGATGTTTCTCGGGCTTGCTTGTGGCTGGCTGCCTCATCCTTGCCCAGTGAAGCCCACTCGGGCTGGCTGGGCCTTGGAGCCCACCACTCTGCGGAGGGAAAGAGGGAGGAGGGGTTTCTGGAACCCGACTGGGCCAACTCAGACCCGAAGTGGGGGCAGAGGGAGTGAGCCTGGGGAAAGGTCGATTTCAGAGGTGATTAAAAATATTTGTATAACATTCCGGGGAGGTGAAGCGGAAGGGCTCCTTTGTCCTGAAAATACTCTGCAGCGTGACTAGGCTGCAGCCATGGTCTGGGGAGCACTCACGGGGCGGAAGGGGGTCCCCCTCCTTGGTCCTACTGAGTACCTTAGAGCAGAGGCAGTCACTCTAAAAGGAGGAGGCAGGGCTGGAATGGGGGAGAAACGAGCACCCACCGTGTTCAGTGAACGATTTTTCAATGCCTCCTATGTTCAGTGCAAGACTCGATGTTGCGGGAGATGCTGAGATAAACACATCTTGCTCACTCTGGTAGACCTTAAAGCCAGGTGAAGGAGACACCGCACATAACATGATTCTAACCATTGAGGCTCAGAAGATGGGCTGGAAATGCAGGCTCTAGGGACCCCCAGGGTGGAGAGTCTGGAGACGGAGCTGGTTCTTCGTTTCATCCAAATCCTTTCCCCCTGGCCACTATCTTCAAAAATGGCATCCCTTAACTGGCTGAATCTGCATTCCTGGATGTTGAAGGACCCTGGCCGAGCTCCTGAAGTCTCCCACTGGCCTCCAGGGGTCGCTGTCCCAGGCAGTGGACAAGAGCCAGGCCCAGCTGGCCCAGTCTTCCCACCTGAGCTGGTGCGGGCCTCTCTCCCCGCTCACCCACATCCAGGTTCCCACGTTGCTGGGTCCAGCAGGCTTAAAGCATAAGATCGGGACCAACAACGAAGTGAGAAGGAAACTGGGGTGAGGGCTGTGAAGCTGCTCTAGCCCTGGCCCAAGTTCCTTCGAGGTGCTGGATTCTGGTGGGGTACCAGCAGGTATGGCTCTAAGAGCAAGACAGACCGAGAAGAAGGGTTGACATAGGAGTCCCAGGACTAAATGGGAGCTGGCTTGGGTTTTGGTAATGAAATGACCGTTAGGAGATTTGAACTTGTAGCATGGGCTTAGTATCCTTTCCCCCGAATCCAACCAGGATTTAGATTTTTTTTTAATCTTTATTTATTTATGTGGGTGCGTCGGGTCTTAATTGCATGAAGGATCTTCTGTTGCGGTGCACAACTCTCCACTTATGGCTCACGGGCTCAGTAGTGGTGACGCCTGAGCACCAGAGTGCAGGCTATTGCTCCGTGGCATGTGGGATCTTAGTTCCCTGACCAGGGATCGAACCTGCGTCCCTGCATTGCAAGGTGGAGTCTGAACCACTGGCTCACCAGCAAAGTCCCCAGGCCTTGGATTTTATTTGTGTAAGAATCTCCATTAGGCCTTACCTTTGGCCTCTGTCTTTAACTAGGGATGAATGTGTCCTCAGCAAATGGATTGCCAATGCTTTTTTCCAGACTCAGATCTTAAAGCATAACCCTGGTAATGCCCTCACTGTGCAAAAAAATAGCCTTCAGTGGCCCCCACTGCCTTTAGAGTCATGCCCCGAACTCCTAACCTGTTCCTAATTAGAGCGTCTCTAATCTGTCGCCAGCCAGCTGCAACCTCCCTTTACAAACTCGGTTCATACATACATATTGGTGAATTTGATTAGAATCTGAATAAAGTGCTGTTGAGAGGTCGTCTCCACCCTGGATCTTCCTCTGTGTGCCTGTATTACTTTTCTCTCTCCAGGGGTCGATTCTTTGGTGTGGCTCTTTACCTGATTCTTCCTTGGGTGGTTTTCTTATGGACCTATCTTTTCTCTCTTTTCGATTTGAAATAACATCATGGCAGGGATTGTGTTTGTTCATCTTTGTATTTTTCACTGTGCGTCTCAGAGAACTACTGGGCTTGGTCCCCGAGAGACGCACAGTGAATTGCTGATTTGGAATAATTGTTGTAAAATGGAACCTAGAGGTGGGATGAGCAGTTCTCGAAGATGCACAGATTGCTGGAGGCTAAGCCTGAGTGACCGTTCTCAGGGTTCAGTACCACAGCTTCGCCCCAAGTTCTAGCTGCTTGGCTGTGAGACAGAAACACCCAAGATGGGCTTGAGTGCTTAGAATCCCTTAGCATGTTATCCATAAATTATCTCCTGGAATGGTTCAATACACCCTATCCATTAGCCCGCCCCGATTCCTTTTTTCTCTTCCTAGTCATTGTAAATAAAGTACAGTGTGTGCCTTATTGATTTACGATTACGCAAAGTCCCCTACAAAAGCTTATTTAAGTTGTGATGTAGGGAAAACACGCTTTTGTGTTGAAGTCAAGCGAAACTAGCTGCGTTATGGTACCATTTATTTAGGAAACAATATGGTAAATTCACATAAGATTGTTAATTTATTAAAAATTAATGGTCAAGGTTGTTTGGGGAAAAGGAAGCTTTAATTGACAGATGAGGTGGTAGCCAGGAATGCTGAGAGACCTAAACTATTTTCAAAGGGCGTGTAGGATATCTTAAAGGACTTTGAAAGTTGATGATCTTTTTATTATGTGAGTCTCAATTTGTGAGTTTTGTTTTCCCTGATTTAGTAGCAGTGTCCTTCCCCTTATCAATTATGGAGAGTCAGTTTTCTCTGCCTTTTAGACATTAATCAGCCAGGAACAGTGGAAACATTAAAGGGTTTTGTTGTTGTTTAGTCAATAAGTCATGTCCGACTCCTTTGTGACCCTGTGGACTGTAGCATGCTAGGCTCCTCTGTCCATGGGATTTCCCAGGCAAGAACACTGGAGCAGGTTGCCATTTCCTTTTCTAAAGGGTTGTGGTGTGTTAGTTGCTCAGCCGTGTCCAATTCTCTGCAGCCTTGTGGACTATAACCAGCCAGGCTCCTCTGTCCGTGGAATTCTCCAGGCAAGAATACTGGAGTGGGTAGCCATTCCCTTCTCTAAGGGATCTTCCCAACCCAGGGTTCAAAACCAGGTCTCCTGCGTTGCAGGCAGATTCTTTACCATCTGAGCCACTAGGAAAACTCAAAAGGGTTACTGATGTACAAATCTACCCTCCACCTTCAAAGCAGGAGAAAGGTAGGGAGTAGGATCATGCCATTCCCCTCCCAGCCACTAGTAATCCCTATAGCCCAGGAAAGCCTGGTTGCTGTCCTGGAAAGTTCCTGGGTCCAAGAGGCAAGAGAGCAAGCGGCAAGTTTACCAACCATTGACTTGAACACAGTGCAAATAAAAGACAGCCTTCTTGCCTTCTAGCTACAGGGTCTTAATGTCTTCCATTACAGATTAATTCCTTTGGGTTTTGCTTTGACCTTGCGTTGTTCTTGCTTTTAAAATGTGAATGCCTCATAGGAGGATTTTTGCCTTAAGTCATTAACTCCCTAACTGGGAAATTTGTTAAATTTTATCCTTGAGACTCTTTAACAACTTGAGCTTCCAAGGAACTTGGATTCCAAAGAGAAGCGTTGAGACTAAAAGTGGGAAAATGAAGGGCAAAAAGGGTCTCTGGGAGGAAGACATTGGGGCAAAGTGTTGATACGTACAACCTTTCAGTCATCTCTTCACTTTCTGGTAGCAGTCTGTACCTGTTCCTGGAGCTTGTTAATACTCACTGAATGAATGAATGCATGGCTGCTTCTTTGTGGACTTGGGTATCACAGGGACAGGGTGGAGGGCCAAGTGGCTGGCCATCTGAACTCTGGAAGTCCCAGGGCAGAGAGGAGCTGAGTGCTTACCAAACATGCTCATAAACCTCACCCCCACCCTAGCTGCAAGAGCTTAGGGAATATTTGGGTCCAGATTACAATTGGTGGAGCGAGGTGAAAATTTAGTACAGTTTTCCTCCTCTTCCATGCCTGGGAAGAGGAATGACAGCTGGGCTTCGTCTCGTTTGTCTCTCTGGTTAGTTGACATGAGTCCCGGGAGTTGTGTGTTGAGAAGGACTCTGGGAACTTCTTGGCAGTCCAGTGGCTAAGATTCTATGCTCCCAATGCAGGGAGCCCAGGTTTGATCCCTCGTCCAGGAACTAGATCCCACACGCTGCAATTAAGAGCTCACGTGCCACAACGAAGATCGAAGACCCCTGCATGCCCCAGCTGGTGCAGTCAAATGAATTTGCACATAAATAAATAAGAATAAAATGAGGAAGGATTCCGGGACGTTGCCCAGTGGTCCAGTGGTTAAGACTCCACACTTCCACTGCAGGGGGCATGAGTTCGATCCTTAGCCAGGGAGCTAAGATTTCACGCGGCGCTTGGCACGGCCGTAAAACAGAGAGGAGAAAAGGATTCGGCAGCTCAGAGGGACAGACCCAAGATCAGTGCGCCCCGGCCCAGGACTGGGGGGAGCAGCACCCTGTGTGTCGCGGTCTGGCCCAAGGGACTGATTTTGCCTTTTCTCCCCTCCGCCTCCAGGGACCCAGCTGGAGCCTGGCCTGGCATCCAGGATGGCCATCCACAGAGCAGTGCTGACGTGTCTGGGACTGCCTCTCTTCCTGCTCCCAGGGGCCCGGGCCCAGGAGCAGGCCCCGCCTGGGTGCGGCCCCGACCTCAACCCCCTCTATTACAACCTGTGTGACCGCTCTGAGGCTTGGGGCATCATCCTGGAAGCTGTGGCGGGGGCGGGCGTCGTCACCACCTTCGTCCTCACCATCATCCTCGTGGCCAGCCTCCCCTTCGTGCAGGACACCAAGAAGCGGAGCTTGCTGGGAACCCAGGTGTTCTTCCTGCTGGGGACGCTGGGCCTCTTCTGCCTCGTCTTCGCCTGCGTGGTGAAGCCCGACTTCTCCACCTGTGCCTCCCGGCGCTTCCTCTTCGGGGTCCTGTTCGCCATCTGCTTCTCCTGCCTGGTGGCCCACGTCTTGGCCCTCCACTTCCTGGTCCGGAAGAACCACGGGCCCCGGGGCTGGGTGATCTTCCTGGTGGCCCTGCTGCTGAGCCTCGTGGAGGTGATCATCAACACGGAGTGGCTAATCATCACGCTGGTGCGGGGAGCCAGCACCGAGGGTGACGGCCCGGGCAACGGCAGCGCGGGCTGGGTGGCCGGCTCCCCCTGCGCCATCGCCAACGCGGACTTCGTCATGGCACTCATCTACGTGATGCTGCTGCTGGTCTCCGCCTTCACGGGGGCCTGGTCGGCCCTGTGCGGCCGCTTCAAGCGCTGGCGGAGGCACGGGGTCTTCGTGCTGCTCACCACGACCACCTCCATCGCCGTCTGGGTGGTGTGGATCGTCATGTACACCTACGGCAACCGGCAGCACGACAGCCCCACGTGGGATGACCCCACGCTGGCCATTGCCCTCGCCGCGAACGCCTGGGCCTTTGTCCTCTTCTACGTCATCCCTGAGGTCTCCCAGGTGACCAGGTCCAGCCCGGAGCAGAGCTACCAGGGGGATCTGTACCCCACCCGAGGCGTGGGCTACGAGACCATTCTTAAAGAGCAGAAGGGCCAGAGCATGTTTGTGGAAAACAAGGCCTTTTCCATGGACGAGCCAGCCTCAGGTGGGTCACGGGACACCCTCCTCGGGTCCCCTCTTGGTGGTGCCTTAGTTGCTCAGTTGTATTCGACTCTTGTGACCTTATGGACCGTAGCCTGCCAGGCTCCTCTGTCCGTGGGATTTCCCAGGCAAGAAGATGGGAGTGGGTTGCCATTTCCTTCTGCAGGAAGGTTCCCTTTATTTCTAAAAAAAAATTTTTTGAAACTTTTTATTTTATATTGGGGGATATTCGATTAACAGTGTTGTGATGTTAATGGTTTCAGGTGAACAGCAAACGGACTCAACCATGCCTATTGTTTTAATTATTATTTGCCCATGCCATGTGGCTTGTGGGATCTTAGTTCCCCAACCAGGGATTGAACCCCAGGCCATGGTAGTGAAAGCGCCAAGTCCTAACCACTGGACTGCCGGGGAATCCCTGCCAGGTCCTCTTTTATTCCAGGTGACTTATTGCAGGACTGGGGACTAGTCTCCTGAGCAAAATGGGAGGTGCCTGAGAATATCCAGAGTTCTCTGCCATCAAGTTCCTAAATTCCATTTTTTATAAGATTTTTTTCTCTATACTCATGTAATTCATCAGTGTATTTTCATTGTAAAATTTGACACATTAGGGATAAAATTACCCTCCACTGTCTCCCTAATTCTACCCTGTTCCTTCCTCTTCTGTCCACAGAACTGATCACTGTTGACTGATATTTTCCCACTAGGTGCCATCTGTAAAGTGGGGATAATAGTGCTTCTTGTTTCATAGGATTCTTTTGAGGATTCAGTTAATGCATCTTTTTTTTTTTGAACCATGCTTTGTGGCATGGGAGATCTTAGTTCCCCAGCCAGGCATCGAACCATTGCCCCGTGCAGTGAAAACACAAAGTTCTAACCACTGGAACTCCAGGGAACTCCCCAACTACTGCATCTTCCTGGCCCTTGGAAAATACTCTAGAAGTATTAGCCATCAGTTTGGTATTAGCTCTATCAACTTTGTGTATTACTATTATTTTTCTGTCATTATTATCCATCCAGAGCTTGTTCTTCTGTTACATACATATCCATAGCCTTAGCTTCCTTTCAAAGCTTTTTCAGTTAAAAATTTTCCCTTTTTCATGAAAGTGTGTGCCACATGCTGACCTAAGCAGCACCCACTAGTCAATCACCGGCTTGTCCCCAAGCTCCTGCCCCAGCTCTTTGTTAATGGGATGGGGTTCTCCTCCAGAATCAGCACTCGGGGTGCTAGGCAGGAACAGAGCCTTGGGTTTTGGAGTTAAGGGCGCCCCGGAGGTGGAAGTTGGGGAGAGAAGCCCCCGCAGCCTGCGGCCAGGCCCCCCTTGGGAGCAGCCTGGGAGGCAGGAACAATGGGTGGCCGCTCTCCGAGAGACGTGTCCGGACACGCTCCCTGCTCCCCGCAGAAGGAGCCTCCTGCGGTTCACCGTCAGGACCACTAGCATTTACTGAACACCAACCGAGCACCAGGGGCTGAGCCTTTACGGATGCGCCCTGTAGCCTGCATCTCGTGTGCTTTCTTAGCCGGCTGGCTGCAGCCCCTTCATCCGCTGTGACCCGGAAAGCCTGGACTTTGACCCTGGCCTGTGCTGATCGAGGCATTTGGGGGCTTCAGACCTGACCTGCCTGATTGGAGCACCGACCAGCTCTGGCGCTTCTGCCAGGGGTCAGAAGCCAGGGAGGTTGCAGAGTCAGAGCCCGCTGCCTTTTCTCTGCAAGCTGAAGTCCCTGTGATCCCAGCTTTGGGGAAGGGCTAGATCCTCACCCTGCCGAGCGCTGCTCTTTGACCTGCCCGCCCCGGGGTGGCCCTGGCACACACACAGCCTGGGGCCACGTTTGGGAGCGGGGCAGGGGGTGGTGGGTGAGGCTCATGGAGGAGTGTTGGGAGGAGCCTTGGCCGCCCCCACCTCGCCTCCCACCCGCTGCCTGTCAGGCCCAGGGTTCTCAGCCTTTGTCCTCAAGGTAAACACTTCTGGGGCTGTGAGAGGTTTTTTCCTTTTATTTTTGTTTTTTTTTTTCTAAATGGAAAAATCAATTGAGTGAGCCCGGCTCTTAAGAGGCCCTATAGAACTGTGGTCCCTACAAACCGGGGGGCCATCAGCCCCTGGCCGGAGAATGGCATCCGCTGGCCCCAGGGCTCAGCCCACTCCCCGGACCCCAGGAACGGTCAGCAGTTTTCCACAGCCGCAGCGCCCAGGACAGGACAGATCGGGAAATCGACAGCCCTGATGGCACAGGGGAGTGTTTCTGAGGCTGAAAATAGTTCTGGAAACTTGCCAAGGGGCCATGGGGCTGGATGCGCCTTCAGTCCGCTGGGGGGTGGGGGGGCAGGCAAGGGCTCTGGGTCCTGGGCGGTCAGCACCCAGCTCTGCCCCATGAAGACTCTCCGGCGGTGGGGTCCCTGCTGTATTTACCCCGGCGCCTGGCAGCTGGCCCGCAGCGGGAGAGGCCAGAGCTGGAGGCTGGCCATCTTGGAAGGCCGCCGAAGGTCCATGTGCCCGTCTTGGCCTCTGGCCCCGGAGGGCATACGGGAATGTGAAGGTTGCTGACGGAGCTTTTTTCGGTAGGAAGGGGTCTCGCGCTACAGGAAAACCTGAGGGGAAGGCAAACATCACGTTCTCTGTGCATCCAAACAAAGGGATGCTGGGCTCCAGTGGCGGGGTGGGGGGGCCCACACCTATGACCTCACCCCCAGGGCTGGCCCAGCCCCCTTGTCCCTCTTCCTGCTCCCTGGGGAGCCTCCCTTGAGAGCTGGAAAGAGAGCTGAGAGCCCAGCCCTGAAACAGCACCTATGTCTCCTTGCAGCTAAGAGACCGGTGTCACCATACAGCGGGTACAACGGGCAGCTGCTGACCAGTATGTACCAGCCCACTGAGATGACCCTGATGCACAAAGCCCCGGTGAGTGGGGTCCCCGGGTCCCCCTGACCCTGCTGGAGCCGGGAGGCCAGTGCTGGCAGGGTGGGTGGAGGTGGTGGGGAGAAGGCTGGCTCTGTGTCCGATGGGTGAGCCTTGGGGAACCCAGGGCCCCCGAAGCTGTTTTCCTGGGAGTGACAATCCCACTGCCTTCAGCAACACTGAGGCAGGGCCTGCCTGCCCCACGTCATCAGGGTATCACACAACCCCCTGAGGCCAGATGCTCAGAGCGGTCTCTCTTCATGCTGGTGGGAGCTGCTAGCTGTCCCCCACGCAGGGACAAGGGGGCCTCAGCCAGGTATCTGCGTTCTGGGTGGACAGGCGCACAGGGCGGGTCTGGGTAGATCCTGACTCCGAAACCACAGCTGTCCCTGGAGGGCCCCCAGCTCCCCTCCCCCCGCCAGCAGGCAGCCACTCTCAGCTTCACACCTCCCCTGGGTTCTGGAAACCAGATGCTCCGTTAGCCAAGGGAGGGGGGTGGGAACAGGAAGCCGGTGGGTTAGAGTCTTACTCACTCCATTTGTGTTCCTCCTCCCGGCTGGCTGGCAGTCACTGTGCACAGAGGTCAGTGACCCCCCCTTGGCAGGAGGCTGGGAACAGGAAGCAGGGAGGTCAGTGGGGTGGCGTTCTCATCCTCTCCCCGCCTGGCGCCCTGGGGGCTGGGTGAAGCCAGTGCACCCCACACTTCCAGTCCCGGGCTCTCCCCGGGCCTGAACCTGGGGCCTGCAAGAGTGGGCTGTGGCCAGGAGCTGGGAGGGCAGAGGAATCTCGGAAGGGTGGGAGCAGGGTCTGCCAGCCCCCAGCTGCCCAGGGTCCCCGCCTGGCTGCCCCACTCTACCCGTGTGCATTGAGCGCCGCTCTTTGAAGAAGGCTCTGGACGAACAGATGTTCTATCTAACAGTGACTCCAAAACCATGGTCCCTCGGCCCCCACCACTCCCATCACCTGTGTGTGTGCTCAGTTGGGTCCCACTCTGCGACCCAATGAACTGTAACCCACCAGGCACCTCTGTACTGCACCTGGAACTTACTAAAAATACAAGGGCCGGTGGTGTGATGGAGCCAATGGTTAGCATCGCTTCGGTGACGTCACCTTGATTACATGGAGTTATCCAAGTCACAATGGGAGTGACCGACCATGGAAATCTGCTGACGTCACAGATCAGGGTCATTGAACAGTCACCAGCTCACCTCGGGGTGGGGCTCAACAGTCCAGGTGATTGTGACCCACAGCCAGGCTTGAGAACCGAGGGTCTCGATTCTCTATTCCAGGAGCTACAGGGGGGGGGGGGGGGGGGGGGGGGGGGGGCGGCGCGGCGGCAGACAGTAAACGGGTGGGATGACCCACCCCACACCCCAGGTTCAAGTACATGGAAGAGCTCCTGGCCCCCGAGCTACAGGGCTCCGGTGGCAGCTCTTTGCCTGGGGATGCGGATGGTGGGGCTTAAGTTGCCCGCGGGGTGGGCCCTGGGACCAAAGCCTCAGCCTCACCCACCCATGAACACCCACCCAGAACCACCGCAGCTCTGACCAGGATCCAGGCCACGAATTTGGGTTTTTAAGTCTCCAAAACTTAAAACTCTCCAGCCCCAAACTATCCAGGTTCTAAGTCTCTAAATTAGACTGCTGAACACATGACACCTGGGGCCAGACAGAAGAGGGTCCTGGGCCCTGCACACCAGCTGCAGTGCTGTGGGGGATGTGGCCTCATTGGTGGGGCTCTGGAAGACCCCCAGAGGACGGGAGCCTGGGAGCAGAGCCCCGGACGGGTAACAGGAGCTCAGCCTGGCCCACCCTCCTTTGGGCCCCGCGGTCTAGGGAGTTGGACGGGGCTTGAGAGGAGGAGCCTCCCCCTGAGCGAAGCCCCCGACCTCATTTCCATGCCCAGAGGCGTGGCGCGGTCCTCTGCAGGGTGAGATAAGGGGCTGGAGGTCAGAGGGCAGCCCCTCCTTAAGAGTCACCATCCCTGGCCCGGCTGGGGGTGGGGGCGGGCGGTGATGGGGAGGGGCGGTGGAGCTGGCAGGCAGAGCCCCGCAGGAAGCAGACTGTTTGCGCATCCGCCCCGGCGGAACCCGGCTGTGAGACCGCCTGTTCTTCCTTGCAGTCCGACGGAGCGTACGACGTCATCCTCCCGCGGGCCACCGCCAACAGCCAGGTGACGGGCAGTGCCAACTCCACCCTGCGGGCCGAGGACATCTATGCGGCCCAGAGCCGCCAGGAGGCCACGCTGCCCAAGGAAGGCAGAAACTCTCAGGCGTTTAGAAACCCCTACGTGTGGGACTGAGCCGGCCCCGAGAGAGGCGGGCAGATGGGAGGACCTGGCCCCTGGAGAGGGTCTTCTCCCCACCCCCGCCCTCCTTGCTGGCCCAGGGCGGGGCGTGGGTCTCAGCCGGGAGACCCTGCCCCTCTGCCCGTGTTCGGATGGGCTTCCCGGCGCCCCCGCCGGCTCCTCAGTGTTTGCGGAGTCCAGGAGCCAGCTCCAGCTTCCTGCCAGGGTCACCTCCGGTGGCCACGCTCCAGCCAAATAGTGTTGTTCTTCTTGGGGTGGCGGCCGGCCAGCACCTACGTCCTCTGGAGTCTTCAGAGAGATTCCTGCCACCTCGAGAGACGTCGCAGGCGCTTCTGCCCTGCGCGTGTTCCTCTGTGAGGAGCACGGATGCCTAATAAACACGTTTCTGCTTTGTTTACCCTTCCTCCGGGGATGTCGTGTCTGATCTGGGCTCGCTCTCGGATGCCCCGCTCCTCTGCCCTGGCCTGTGGGTGTCCCCTCTTTCTCCTCCTCCCTCTGAGTCCAGGTCCCAGGAAAGCCACTGCCCATCTCTCCTATCGAGGGGTGAAGGGGCTGACGCTGAGCCTGGGTCCGTGTCCTGTGTGAGCAGGATGGCCCTCGGCCTGGTTCCCGTCTCGGGTCTCATCCGGCATCTGGGCTTGTCTGAAACCAGGCCACTTTCCTCTGGACCCCGTCTGCTGGGATGGAGGGCAGGGAAGGCCCGCCCAGCAGCAGGCGGTTCTACGGAGTGTTATGTGTAGGGGAAAACAGGCGGCTTCAGCCCTTCTTCTTGGAAACAGTGATGAAGCTGTCAGGGGATATGGTGGAGAACCACTGCTGCATCTCTCAGGTCACGTGTGTGTGCTGGGGAATGACTCGGAGAGGACCAGCCCTTGTTTAGGGAGGTGGAGGGGGCCGGCCAGGTTCTGGTTGGTTTCACTCCTGGGCGGGAATTTAAATCCCCATTTGGTCAGTCCTTTACGGTAAAGCCTGTCCACAGCAGCGCATTTTAATCCTTGGAGCTGACCCTGAGAGATGGGTAGGATGGTACTTTCCCTTTTCCAGAGTCAAATCGCAGAACCAGACCGTTTTACGGTTACACAGGGTCTTGGGCCTGAGTGACCACCATAGCTCCCCCGCCCCCTCCCCCCGACAGGTAAGCAGACTGGCCCAGAGAGACCTCAGAGCCTCTAGAAGTGGCCATGCCTTCAGCTCTCAGGACTTTCAGCGGGTCCCAGTGGCCTGGGTTCAGACAAACAGCGGTGCCCTGACTCTTGGACACCAGTTCAAGGCTTTGCAAGGGGTCTGCTAAGTGAACCCCTCCTGGGCTTGGGAATATTTCTCCCCAACTCCCCAGAAGCTATTTTCTGACACTGACTGTAGGGAAAAAAAAACATTTCTGTTGGAAGGGGGAGAAGGGTTTCCAGAAGAAAAAATAGATCAGACTTCTCCTTCAGTGTCAGATTATACCACCCCCCCTGGGGACGCGCTTTTTTTGTTGTTCTTGTTCTTTCTTTAGTTGTTCAAACACGTGTTCTTTCTGGTCATTTTAGGCTCAGTCCCCGCAAAATAGCACGAGATGGTAGACGCCCTCTTCCCTGGACCGCACGGCGTTCAGAGGTCCTCTTCCCTGTGTGGGCTGGGCAGGGCCTTTCTCATTGGTCCTGGGAGGGCCCTGAGGTCACCCTTCTGGAATGGTGGAGTCGGGGGCCATGTGAAACTCTGAGGATGTGGCTGGGGCTCAGGGCACTCCCTCCCCCACCCCACCCCAATTCCGGCCTCTCCTGGTCTGGTCCCCGAGGGACTTGAGACCGCGGGAGCAGTCTGCAGACACCCAGCCGGCCTCTGGACGCCCTCCCGCCACACACTGCTCCTGCGTCCCCCTGCTGCCACTCTCCAGGTGACCATCCTGCAGGGCCACCTTTCCGTGTCCGTCCCACTCTGCTCCAAGGTGAAGCCAAACTACGGTGAAGCTGGCCCTGGCCCTTCTCACCAGAACCTCCTGCCACCTCCTGGCCCACGGAATGCCGCTGAACTGGGCACAGCTCCCTCAAAGCCTGGACAGACTGTGCCTCTAAATGGCCTCTGAGCCCCTCAGCATCACCACCCCACACCTTCCACGAACTGGTTCCCGTCAAGACACAAATGGGGGTGGGGCTACATTCTCAGGGATGAACTGGGCGCCCAGGCCTTTCCCAGGACTCAGACTTGTGGGACTTGGGACAGTCCCTTAGATAAGTGACATCCACAACCAAAGATTGTGCCACTTCCCGATGAGCAGATGGCAGGGTGTCTACCTCATCTTGGGCACCTGGAAGGGCTGGTGCTACCGTCTTCACCTACGACTTGCTCCATCAGGGCCCGACGGCCACCAAGGGGAGCGGGAGCATCCTTGGGACCTGAAAGGGGCTGGCACCACCGACAAGGATGTGCACACAGCTTCAGACTCGGGAAGGAGATCTCCGTCGTGTCGTCTCCGTGGTTTCCTCCTGCCCTTGGGTGCCGCCGCTGGCTCATCCAAGGAGGCCACACCAGGTGTATCCGTGGAGCTCACCTCTGTGTGCAGAGATGGAGGGTGAGCCTGAGGCAGGTGCTGACTCCAAGGGCAGTCCCACTGCCCCCTGGTTCCACCCTCCTGCCCCAGCATCTCTGCTTTAGTCACTGGGGTGTTTCTCCAGGGCTAAGTTGGGTGAGCAGACCCTGCAGAGAGCAGGTCTGTACTCCAAGTGTGACAACCCCCTCGCCATCCACTGATCCTTGCACTGGGCTTTCCAGTTCCATGAAGGGAGTATAACTTACTCTGATGAAAAGGAAGAGGAGAGCTCTGTGCACCTAAGTCCTCCCGATCTAGGTTAGTGGCCCCCAAACCGCTCGCCATGAATAAAGGCTCTGTCTTGCATTTCGAGCTGGTAGTCTTGTGTGTGAGTCCTGGCAGCGCTAAGCGACCATGGGGAGCCGCCGGCAGTGAATGTGGGTTTGTTCAGAGTCTGCGTCCCCTGGGGGCTTGCGGCGGGTGAGGCTCGAGCAGGGATGGGCTCCTTATGGATTCAGACCTGCCTGGATTTGAGAATACCCTTTGGCCCTGCTTCTTCCAGTCTTGGGCCAGGTGATGCAGCTGCATCACACACAAACCTCCAATGGAAAAAACCAGCATTGGCCCAAACCAGGTGCAGGGGACACCTATGTACATTGCACACCCATCTCTGTCAAACCGTGTGGAGCAGTTAAGGCTTCATCACTGTTCAGGATTAAATGAACTTATTCTCCGTTTGGGGACCGAACCCAGGTCTCCCGCACTGCAGGTGGATTCTTTACCAGCTGAGCTACCAGGGAAGCCCAATACTGCAGAATCCCTGTATGTTCATTAAGAATTTTTCTGGGACCTTCCCTGGCAGTTCAGTGGTTAGGACTCTGTGGTCGCATTGCAGGGGGCGCTGGGTTCAAACTCAGTCAGGGAACTAGGATCCCACATGCCTCAAGGCGGGCCCCCCAAAAATAATTTTTCTGGGATTTGTTAATATTTTAAATTCTACTCCTTGTCTTGTAGACTAACAAAGACAGCTTGATTCTAACTGAATTTTTTTCTTGGTTGGGGATTTACTCTAAGGAGAGACCAGGCCTCCCAAACCAGCCAGGCCAGAGATCACTGTCTCCCCCCTCTCCCATTCTCCCCCTAAACACAACAAGCAAGGCCTGGCGATGCAAGGATAGGGCAAGAGAGGGGACCCACCTTTGTCTTAATTCCTGCTACTGCTTGGTGAGCTGCGGGGAGGGGGCAGCACTGGGTGAAATTCTGGGCTCATGGAATAACAAGCTGGAGCCGGGGACGGTCAAAACCTCCCCTGAGCCAGGAGGACCTGCCAAGCCCGACTGCCCACAGTTACACATGTGGTCCCCAAACTCTTTCAGGGCACCCCACAGTTTCTGTTCGAGAAAGGCACAGGTTAACTGACTCGCCCGTGGTCACGCGGCCAGTAAGGGTCCATCGGCCCTCCAATCCATTCTCACCCAGCCTAGCACTTTCAGCCCCAGGGGGACCTGGATGCTCAGCCACAGATGAGAGTGACCAGACTTTGTTTCCTGCCTGCCGTCTGCACTCTGGGCCCTCGCGGAAGCTGCAGCCCCCGCTCACAGCAGTGCATGAATTATTTAGCACCTGCATCAGCCCGGTAATGCTCTGACCTCATCCTCCACAGGCTCAGGGCGGGGCTCTGACCTTGGTCTCCTTGAGGGAAGGCGGCTGATGGGCAGAGGCTGGGGCGGGGGGTCCCTCTGGGATATGGGTGACAGACAGGGGCATCGGTACCCTCCGGGAAGGGGTGGGGGCCAGGGGCCAGTTGCTCGCTTCTAGCAGGAGACGACTGCAGAGGAGAGAAGCGTCCCAGGAATCAGACGGCCATGGGTTCAGATCAGGGATCTTGCTCACTGTGTGACGCTGCAGCTCTCCTGACCCTCCCTCGGTCTCCTCATCTGTAAAATGGAAGCGTAAACTCTGAGTTCATATTTAGTGTTGAGCTCCTCAAGGTCACTCCATGGAAGTCATGGCCATGTATGCTGGTCTAGTGTTCCCTGCCCAGACGGGCTGCTCTCTAGGCCAGATTTTGCCGTCTTCTACCCTCAGGAGGTGCCATGTATTTCCTCTGCCGTCCCTCATGGATGGCCAGGGGGTGGGACAGCAGGCTGCTGAGAGTGGAGAGAGACAGACCCGGGCAGGGCCCTGACTGGCAGGGTTGGCAACTACGGTGTTAAGAGGGTCTCCTGGGCACAAGAAGTCAAGAAGCCAGGCTGAAGAACTAGGACTGAACAGCTTTCAGTCCTAAGTAAGCAAATGCTTATTAAACTCCTGAGGACCTCGAAAGATCTGGTCCCTGCCCGCTGGGGGCTCACAGCCTCACTCCTCTGTTCCCAGGTCAGACCCAGGGGCTGGAGTGGGCGCGGGGATGGTGCTTGCATCCTGGCTCCATGCTGGCCTCAGGCGGGGAGATTACACTTCCACCGAGCAGCGCCCTCCTGCCAGCCCCCCAAGTTGGCGGGCAGCTCCCCAACCTCGGGCAGCTCCCCTGACCCCGGTTGGTTCCCCTCATTTGTAAAATAGACCCTGAGTCTCCAACTCTGCTTAAGCCCTGGCTGAGGGGACCCCAGCTGTTGAATAAGAGGACCCTGAAACCACAGGCTGCGCTGAAGGGGAGCCCTGGGGCCTCGACTCAAGTCTGGAAACTGAAACCGAAGTCACTCCGTCGTATCCGCCTCTGCGACCCCGTGGACTGCGGCCCGCCAGGCTCCTCTGTACATTGGGGTTCTCAGGCAAGAACACTGGAGCGGGATGCCATGCCCTCCTCCAGGGGGCCTTCCCCACCCAGGGATCGAACCTGGGTCTCTGGCACTGCGGGCCGCCGCTTTACCGTCTGAGCCACCAGGGAAGCAAGGTCTGGAGGACTGTTCAGGTTCAGGGCCACCACTGCCTGGCCGTGCCTGGAGCGGAGGCCCGGGGTGCGGGGTGCGGGGGCGCTGTTGGAGGGTGCCCCTGGAATTCCAGCCGGCTCTCGGCCCCCTTGCCCCGCCTCTCCGGCCCTGCCCCCACGGGGGAGGTGCGGGGGTGGGGGCGCAGGGAGGCGGGTCCCCGAATTCCGCAGACGCCCGGCTGTCTCCCACGCACCTGGGGCGGCTGGCGGAGGGGGTGGGGACGAGCCTTGGGCGGGCCGACGTCACTCTCCGTGTGGGCCCGCCCCCCGCCCCCCGCCCCCAGCCAACCCGGGGCGCCTCCGGCTCCCCACCCCCAGCCCCTCCCCGACACCCCTGCAACGCGATCGCCGCCGCGGGGGCAGCAGGCCCGGACCCGCTGTCTCCGCCGGTGTCGTCGGCTGGGCGGACAGCCCGCCCGTCTGGGGCCGGCGGGTCCTGCCCCATCCCCGCCTTCAGGGCGCAGCCAAGATCCGGGCGTTCCACTCAGCCCCCCCCCCCCCCCCCGGGGACCTTTTCTCCGTCCCCTCCCTGACTGCGAGCCCATCACCCAAGATACAGCGTTCATGCCTGTTACGCCCAGCGCGACGCGGGGCTTGTTCCCTAGAGAAGAAGTCGCCTTCCTGGGCTCCGGAAGCTCGGACGGCTGGGCGTGATGAGGCCCGGGGAGCCTCGCCTCGCGCCCGCCTTGCCTCTGGGGCAGGATTTCTCAGACTGCCAGGACTGCCGTTTGGGCCAGATCATTCTCCGCGGTGGGGCCCGTGCTATCCAGGGAGGACTCGGGGCGCATCCCTGGCCTCCACGTCTGATGCCCGCCCCTCCGCCCCCACCCCTCCCGCACCCCCACCTCCCACCTCCGCTAATGTCTCGACATTGCCCAGTGGCCCCTGGGGGCAGACTCCTGGGTGGAGAAGCGCTCCTCCGGGGTGCAGCAGGGGGGCGTCCAGCCAGGCTCCCGGGCACTGGCTTTGGAGGACTTCTCCTGCCCTCCCCCGCCCCCCAAGTCCAGGACTCTGTGACTCTGCCGGGCTTCCCCTCTCCCATCTGGTTTACCGGCACTTCAGGCCAGCCCGGGACCGGACCCTCAGCTGACAGCTCAGGCAGCACGTGACCAGCCAGCTCCGCTCGCTCTGCGAGCCCTTCTCCGCTCCTCCCCCGAGCGGGCGCTGAGCAGAGCGCGCTGGGACCCGGGGTGCGGGAGACCCAGATGTTTTCCGGTCACCAGCAGTCAGTGTAGTCAGGGCACCAGGAGACTTAGCGGGCACGTCCATCGGGCAGCTTCCGGCTCAAGAGAGGAGCTGGGGAGGCTGAGCCCAGCTGTCAGGAGGGGGCGTCCCCGTTGGCAGAGGCTTTGCTGTGGACCCCAGTCTTTGGGGTCAACCAGACGTGGCCGGGCTCCACCTCTGTTCTCCTTCCACGTGTGTGCGCGTGTGTACTCAATTGCTCGGTCGTGTCTGACTCTTGGCGACCTGTAGCCTGCCAGGCTCCTCTGTCCATGGAATTTTCCAGGCAGGTATACTGAAACAGGTTGCCGTTTCCTCCTCCAGGGGATCTTCCCCACCCAGGGATCAAACCCACGTCTCCTGCACCTCCTGAGTTGGCAGGCGGGTTCTTTACCACTCTGCCACCTGGGGAGCCCCTCTCTCCACAGGCAAAAAATAGTTGCACGCCTCTTATGCAAAAAATAGGGCAACCTCTTATGCACGCCTGTTGGCACACACTCGCACACGTGGAGGTAGAGGGTTGGGGAAAGGGGTTTTCAGGGGACAAAAAGGGGTTCAGTCCCGGCTGGAGGAGACTCTATTGGGCCCCTTAAGCAGGCCCCTTTGGGGCTGGTCGCACAGAGGAAGGACAGAGAAGGGCGGGGACGACGCTCCTGGCCGTCTCCCCATTCCTTCCCCACCCCGGCCCCATGCAAAGTAGAATTTTCAAAAGGCTCCAGCCCCAGGCTGGAGAGGGGAGTTTTATTGTCCCCGGGCTTCCCTGCTGGCTCAGCTGGTAAAGAACCCGCCTGCAATGCTTGCGGGAGACCTCTCTCTAGTATCGGCTACCCTCTCCAGGATTCTGGCCTGGAGAGTTCCATAGACTTCTCCGTGGGGTTTCAAAGAGTCGGACACGGCTGAGCGTCCTTCACTTTTTTTCTTTCCCTGTATCCATATTTTCCTGTATTTGCATAAAGAGACAAAAGACATCACAGCAGATGAAAAGAGGACGGAGTCGGGTTCCTGGGACCCGGCAGATGAAGGACAGGAAGACTTTTCACTTCCTCTCTCTCCTCCCTGTCCTTCCTTTCCTCCTTCCTCTCATTCTTTCCTTCCCCATGAAAATAAACTACATATTTTAATTTTTTAATTAAAATATTTATTATTTTATTTATTTGACTTCATGCAGCATGTGGGATCTTGTTCCCTGACCAGGGATCCAACCCCGGGCCCCCTGCATTGGGAGCGCAGAGTCTTAGCCACCAGACCTCCAGGGAAGTTCTGAAAATAAATTGCATATTAAAAAAAAAATTGACCTGAAAGAAAGGAAAGATGCCCCAAAGTGAACTTCGCCTGCAGCAGTCTCTCTTCCCATGGGTCTGTGTGGTCCCTGCCCTGCCCTTCACGGAGGCCAGCCTCCCTGGTTACACCCCAGAAAGATAAGCTTCTCTCACCCTGCCTACTTTTTCCATTACATTCTTCCCTGGGGAGTTTTTTTTTTTTTTTTGAGGAGGCTGAGGGCCTGGGGAAGACTGCGTGTGTTCTTTGCATGTAGGGGCATGGGACCCCCCACGCCCACCCACCCCTCCTTGCTAAATAATTGCAGTTCTGAGAACTCAGGGTGAGATATTCACAGTACAGGTTGGTGTGCTCCCTCCCTTTGCAGTTTCTCTGCGTGCAGCTAGCTCATCATTATAAAACATGACGTGTCCAGAGGGCATGGGAACAGACTTGGGAACCACATGTAGCTGGTTCATTCATTCATTCATTCATTCATTTTTTTAAAAAAAATTTTTATTGATTTATTTGGCTGTTCCAGGTCTTAGCTGTGGCATGCAGGATTTTTAGTTGTCGCATGTGAACTCTTAGTTAGGGCACGTGGGATCTGGTTCCCCAACCAGGGATCCAACCCGGGCCCCTGCACTGGGATCGTGGAGTCTTGTCACTGGACCACCAGGAAGTCCCTCATCCATTCTTCAGCTCTTCATCAGTATTTGTGAAATGCCCTCCCCTGCCATCAGGCTCACTGCCATCAGTTTCCGAACTGAACTCCGCCGTGCACACGATCGTCCTAACACCCCAGACCTGTGAATGCCATCTCCGGGTGTCACTTCTGCTCCGAATCAGCTGTCTCTGGGAGTTAAGCTACCGCCCACCACCCACCACCCCTGTGATTTCTGCAGCCATCTTTACCGTTTCTATAAGGTGCTACCAAATTCTTGGGCTGCAAGCATGGTTACCCATGAGTGTGCAGGTGTCCGAGGACCTGTGTTGGGGGTGAGGGCTTCCCTGGGGGAGGTTGTCAGACCGGAAAGTGGAGCCCAGGGGACCAGCCTGGGTGGGGCAAGGGGGTCTCTTCCTTGGTCAGAATCACCAAGGCCAACAGGGGAGTTTGTGAGTCATCGGAAGGTCCCTCCTCCACGGGGACCAGTGACTAGCGAATCTGATATATCTGCTGCTTTGCCATCTGCTAAAGTACCACAGACTGGGCAACTTAACAGAAATGTAACATCTCATGGTTCTGGAGCCTGGAAGTCGAAAATCACAGTGACGAGGGGCTTCCCCGGTGGTCCAGCGGTTAAGACTTCGAGATGCTGCTGCAGGGAGTGCAAGTTCCATCCCTGGTCGAGGAATTAAAATCCCATGTGCTGTGTGTGTGTGTGTGTGTGTGTGTGTGCATGTATGCTAACTCGCTTCAGTCGTGTCCTACTCTTTGTGACCCCATGGACTGTACCACTAGGCTCCTCTGCTCAGGGGATTGTCCCGGCAAGAACATTGGAGTGGGTAGCCATTCCCTTCTCCAGGGGATCTTCCCAACCCAGGGATCAAACCTGTGTCTCTGGTGGCTCCTGCATTGCAGACAGATTCTTTACCCTGAGCCACCAGGGCAGGCGACGCTGTGCAGGGCAACCAGAGGAAAATGAAGGTCGTCAGGAGGCCAGGTCCCACCTGAAGTTGCGGGAAGGGCCTGTTCCAGGCTCCCCTTGGCGGGCCGGCGGCCGTCTCCTCTCTGTCTCGTCAAGTTTTCCCTCTGTGCGTGTCTGTGATCCGAATGTCCCCTCTTCAAGGGGGCGCTAGTCATACTGGGCCGGGGGTCACCCTCACAACTTCATGTCAACTTGATCGCTCTTGTAAGGAGCATCTCTCCAAATCATGTCTCTTCCTGAGGCACTAGGACTTCCTTCACCGTATGGATCCGGGGGTGGGGAGATGCAATCCTTCCCATACCCTCCTGGACCAGTCTCAGGTGACGTTGAGGAGGGTGGGCTGTACGCTGGAGCGGCTTGACGAGAAGGACCCCAGAAAGGGACTGGGTGCATAATGAAGCCTTTTTGGTTTCGGATTCTAGTATGTTTTATTTGTAATCAACCATATACAAATCAGTTATCCATAAAATAATGCCTAACAGCTATTCTCTAATTCACAAATACAGCACTAAACCAAAATTCTTCCCAAGAAAACCTCTTCATAAACCAAGACATTACTACTATTTAGCTTAGGCTTTAGCTCAAAGGTTGACAATGAAAATCAGAGAATGTGTCTTTTATGAGTCAGTGTGGTCTTGCAGACACGGCTACTGTTCTGTTTCAAGCACCCCCATGCGTACTTCGCTTGGTTCTCTCTGGGATGGGTACCCCTGCCTGGAGGCTGAGACTCCCTGGCACCAACCTGCTGAGATTTTTTTCCCTCCTCCAGGAAAGCAGATGGCGTTAATAAATAAAGGAAGACAATTATCTCTCTTGTCCGTGAGCCAAGAATGTTGAGATCCGTGTGCCTCTTCCCAGATACGGGCTACAGATCTGGGTCAAGGGAGGGCAGGCACTGAACACATCACATGGAAAGTCTGTTTAGGACGCTGCATCCTTGCCCTTCATGTGTCAATAAAAGAACAGGGAAGGGGCTAACTACCCACACCCCCCAAAGCATCCCAAGTGAGGTAAGAGAGCTGTGATTGGATACACCAGTGACCCACCATTGCCTACAAGGAAAGCCGTAAAAGCCACGGGCATCTCCCCATCCGGAGCCCAGAGAACCTCGGTCAAGTGTGTCCCTCCCACACCAGGAGGGAGCATCACCCACTAGGCTCAGCCCGAGACCACCGGGGCGGGTAGTTAAAGACCCCGTCCTCCAAGGAGGTGAAACATGTACACAGGGTCGCATTCCAACCAGAGGCCACAAGGGACCATGGTCCTCTTGACCGGTTTCAGGCTCATTGAGATTAGGAAGGAAGTTCAACCTTGCCTGGAAGGAGGGAGAGCTCCCACCCTGGCATTTCCAGGGTGCAAGGCAGGGAGGAGGGGTCTTTTCGGACGAGACTGGGCGTGCTCAGGGTGGTACGGCTGTAGACAGGGGAGGGACCTTTTCAGATGACCATCCCGCTCCCAGTCCTCGAAGTGACCAGGGGAAGGTTTTCTGGCCACCGTTGGAGAGCTCAACAGGGAAGGGGGCTCCAGGGTCTGAGTCAGGACCTCCTGGAGGAATCTTATGTAGTTTGCTGCTGACCTTGGAAGTTCCAGGTTTTATCTTCCTAAGGGTCCTGAGTTTCTTTACGGACTCCCTCCTCTTCCAAGTTTCAAATCCTGAAATCTTTTCTGCTGCCATACTTTCCCTCCTTCCTCCTCCCCTCTCACCTCCTCTTGGGACTGACTTTCCTTCCCCTGGGGTCTCCCATCTCCAGCCCCCTCCTGCTCTCAATGCACCAGGACCCAGTTCTCCAAGTGCCCCTGGGCAAGCCCATCCCAGGCTATCTTATCTTCATGTATTTTTTTTTTTTTTTTGCATTTTTGAGAAAAGATTATATGAGTGTCTTTGCCTTTAAGTGATTTATATTTGATTTTGAGATCTCTGGTTACTTTGACTAACGAATAAGTATTATCCAATTTCTTTATCAATTTATCAGATATTTAACCATGACTTTTAAGTCTTTTGTCATTTATAGACACTTTTGTACTGTGGTGCTCTTGCAAAAAAGGACTTTACAAGTTTCTGACCTTCAGAAGGCAATACTGAACTGTGTAAAAAAATTGAAGAATTCTATTGAGAAACCGGAGAAGGGAATGGCAACTCACTCCAGTATTCTTTCCTGGAGAATTTCATGAACAGAGGAGCCTGACAGGCTACAGTCCACGGGATTGCAAAGAGTCAGACAGGACTGAGTGACTAACCTTACTTACCCCCGTCTTTGGACCCAGCGCTTGGCACGGTGTGGATCTCAGTCGAATAGTTGTCAAACAGACCAATAAACAGTGCCTGGGCGTAGAGCGCCCCCTGGTAGAGACGGATATTACGGCAGGATCTTGGCTCCTGGCTGCAATAGTCAAACCTGGAGGGACATGTCCTGGCACGCGGGTTCAGGGCAGCCTCTCCAAGCGCAAGGTCATGTGGCTAGGGAAGGGGTGGGGGTCCCTGGACAAAGTCTGAAGGGAAGGGGTGGGCTGGGCCTTTGAAAGGCATGGCTCTCCTAGGATAGGCAGGGCTAGCCAGGTAGCGAGACTCAAGAGTCTAAGCTCCTAAGCGCTTTCAGTATCCGTCCATCCATCCATCCATCCTTTTATCTGTCCATTCATGTTCAGCACCACCCCTGTGGATCTGACCCCATGGAAGGATTGCGGTGGGACATCAGATCCCTCGGTCACAGGTTTCACTGTCACGTTGAGTGCCCCTGTATGAGTCCTCTCCTTCCCAGGAGAGCTGTTGGGTGGTGGTCTAGGGGTTAGAGAGTGGCTCCTTGAACTGAGTCCCTGGCGGACTTCTGTGCTGCCTGCACTGGCTCCACGATGCATCCAGGGTCTGCCTGGAACCTCTTCTCTCTCTTGGCGGCATGCTCCCTCCTCCCTCTTCCTTGGGGACATGAATGCCCTGCAAGGACTCCATGCAGATCAATAAAGTCAGAATCTTGGGGCCCAGCTGGCTAGGGAAAACAGGGAGGGAGACGAAGGAGGTGGCTTAGGCATTTAGGCGAGGGTGTTTTCTTGAAAACTCCCTGGGAGAGTGTAATGTGCGTCCAGGGTGTAGACTCCCGCCAGCTTCTGTGTAAATGAACTGGTGAGTGGGACGGAGGAGCCCGCTCAGGTTTATGCTTCTTTCTGCTTCTCCCCTCACCCCAGGCCCCACAGTACTCTGCTCGTACTTCTACCCTCTGCCCTGCCTACCTGAGCCACACACACATGCACTCTGACCCCTGAAATCGCCCACGACGGGAGCTGGGCCTCCTGCTCTCTAGAGCCAGAAGCCTCAGCGGTGTTTAAGGTCTGGTGCTCTGGTCCCTGTGGCCAAAACACAGACTCAGAAAGCGGTGCCTGTCAGCAGGGAGCCCTGGGTGTCGCCGCCTTGAATGCAGAGCCCGGTGGTGGAGAGCATTACCAGGAGGGCGGAGCCTGTCGGGGGGGGGGGGGGGGGGGGGATTCCCTCTCTGCTTCCCAACCTGCCACCCTCTACCACCTGCAGCCTCAGCGCCACCCCTCTTCTAGAACAGTCCATAGGTAGCTGGAAGTGGAGCACCAGCCTGCCCACCTTAATGGGCAGCTGGACCGCCCCTGGCTGACCTCAGAGGTGAGGGCCTGGCTGGGCGTCTGGGTCGCTCCTGGTCTCACTGGCTGCAGACCAAGAGCCCGAGAGACCCCAGGGCCTGAGCTCCAGTGTCTGCCATCCCTCCTGCTCTGAGAGCCGGGCATTGTTCTCTTTCTAGCTCCATCCCTTCTGCTTTCATCTCCTACTTCTCCACCACCTCTCTGAAGCCCCTACATCCGCTTTTCAAGGGCCTGGAGCCTTCCCGTTGTTCCTGGGCTCCTGGCTGGAGGATCAGGAAGGATCAGTGCCACACCCCTGCATGCCTGGACAGAAGCCTCTGTCTGCACTTCCTGACTTGCAGAGACAGAAACAAAGTTCAGTTCAGTTCAGTCGCTCTGTGACCGCATGGACCGCAGCACTCCAGGCCTCCCGTCCATCACCAACTCCCGGAGTTTGCTCAAACTCATTCCATCGAGTCGGTGATGCCATCCAACCATCTCATCCTCTGTCGTCCCCTTCTCCTCCCGCCTTCAATCTTTCCCAGCATCAGGGTCTTTTCAAATGAGTCAGCTCTTTGCATCAGGTGGCTAAAGTATTGGAGTTTCAGCTTCAGCATCGGTCCTGCCAATGAATATTCAGGACTGATTTCCTTTAGGGTGGACTGGTTGGATCTCCTTGCAGTCCAAGGGACTCTCAAGAGTCTCCTCCAACACCACAGTTCAAAAGCATCAAGAAACAGTTACCTGCCCCAGGGCGCCGGCAGTTCTGGCGACCACCGCCAGATGGCGACAGGGACCGCTCACGGCTGGCCCGTGGCATCCTTGCAGGGGTGCCAAGGAAGCCTCTTCACTTGTCCCTGAGCGGGCCAGGCGTGCTCAGCACTCCGCCGCGTCCGTCTCTTTGCGACCCTTGGGACTGTGGCCCGCCAGGCTCCTCTGTCTCTAGCCCCTGCTCCACCGCTTCTCGGCTGCCTGACTAGTATTCCCCGGCTCTGGCCACCTTGGGAATTAGGCCCAGGCCTGTGGGACCTCCCAGCACTGCCCCGCAGCCTGCCTGGTCCAAGGCGAGGCTTGGCCATCTGGTCCACCCCAGCTCGCCTGTCCAGCCCCTGCTCACTCCTTTCCCTGTCACCCTGAACCCCTGGGGCTCTCCTGTGTCCCCTTGGGGCCGGCCAAGGGGCAGACAGGCACAGCCAGGAATCTGGAGCCAGGTGGGCAGATGGGAGCTGAAGCACAGAAGGTGCTGGACTTCAGAGCGTGATGGAGCAGACAGGCATGCTTTGGGCACACGGAGTGGACGCCAGGCCAGGGCAGCAAGCCGTCTTGCCTTCAGATCTGCTGACAAGCGGCACCCACACCATAGCCCTTAAAGAACTGTCTCTCCCCGTCCTCAGGAAGAGACAGGTAGACACCAATGCCCTCTGCTGAAAGTTTCTGATGACTTTGTCTGGGCCTGTTGACAGCCTCCCTTGTTTTCCTCTCGCTTGGCTGGAAGGAGGCAATCAGCCCTCTGGCGTAGAGACATTTGATCAGGACAAAACCCAAGGAGAAAGATCTGCAGGGCCCAGGGCGATGGATGGGGTGGGGTGGGGTGGAGGAAGGGTCTTTTGGTTCATCTTCACAATGGGCTTCAACTTGCTTTTTTTTTTCCCCCTCCAGCAATCAACCTGTCCAGAGCATGAAGCAGGCAAGCCTGCGTGTTCAGTCGCTCAGTCGTGTCTGACTCTTTGTGACCCCATGGACTGTAGCCTGCCAGGTTCCTCTGTCCAGGGGATTCTCCAGGCAAGAACACTGGAGTGGGTTGCCTTGCCCTCCTCCAGGGGATCTTCCCGACCCAGGGACTGAACCCGCATCTCTTAGGTCTCTTACACTGGCAGGCGGGTGCTTTACCACTTGCTCCACCTGGGACAGTCACTCAGTCGTGTCTGACTCTTTGCGACCCCATGGACTGCAGCACGCCAGGCCTCCCTGTCCATCACCAGCTCCCGTAGTTTACTCAAATGCAAGTCCATGGAGCTGGTGATGCCATCTGTGTCTACAGTTAGCGCTCTCCTAGTACAAAGCCCTGGAGCCAGCACTGGCCCTTTGAAACGTACACGTTCTCTCAGCTTCTGAAAAACGTCTGCAGGAAGGCTGCTGTGGTGTGAGACAGGTGAGCAGTGGGGTCAGGTTGTATTTTTTAAATAAGTATTTACTTATTTTTAGTTAATTCCTTTGGCTGTGCTGGGCCTGAGTTGCGTCATGCAGGGTCTTTAGCTGTGGCATGTGGGATCTAGCTCCCTGACCAGGAATCCAACCTGGGATTGGGAGCACGGAGTCTTAGCCATTGGCCCATCAGGGAAGGCCCAGGATCTGGATGCTTAGAGGAATTCTGGAGGTGGGGAGGAAGCTTCTGACCTTCCTGTGGTCAGCATTGGGAGCTGGGGTCACCCTCAGCGTGAAACTCACACATTCAGGCTCAAGGCGAAGTGTGCCTCTCAAAGTCAAAGAATGGGAGTCTGTAAGTGGACCACTTCCTGGTTGATGCCTCAGTAGCACAAGGGAAGGTGTCCCCCGTCTGGCACCCAGGCCTTCCCCTGCAGGCACAGGGGTGCCTCTGCCCGGGGCGGCCCGAGAAAGAGAAGGAGACAGAGAGGGTGGTGATGATGGGGGCAGGGCCGGGGGTGGGGACCCCCTGGCAAGGCCGTCAGCTTGGCTCCTGTGGCCTCAACAGCCTCTTCCCCACCCTGCTCCCGAGTCAGCAGTGTGGGTGCCCTCCAGGCCCTCCGGAAGCGCCCTCTCCCTGACCGGTCCTGTGTGCTCACCGCCTTCTGAGTCACGGTCTGGTGGGCCGGCGTTTCAGGTTTACCACAGACAGATGTGGGTTCTCACAAGTGCGTGGTCTCACCTTCCTGCGGGAGCAGAAATGAACGCAGGTATACGGCGGATGTTGAGGAAGATGGATTCACATCTCTGAGCTCATTGTATGCCTCCCTGCCAAGGGGACAGGGTGAGGAGTAGGGCTCCCGTTTCACAGAAGGAAAAGCTGACTGAGCAAGGACACACAAGAGGCCGGAAAGCCGCTCAGGTTCCCGACCCAAAGGCTGGCTCCTCCCCACTGTGCCGCCCCCACGCTCACAATCCAGGGTCCTGGGGAGGCCAGCTCCCCCCTCCCACCCCTCAGCCTCCGCCCGGCTCCCTGCGGAGATCTCAGGCTATTCGGCAGAGACGCTGGAGGCCAGGGCCGGGAGAAGGCTGCCCGCTTAGACACCAGCCGCTCGGTGGTCCCGGGTGCTTGGGAGGGGCTGGTGGTTGGTCTGGAGCCTTCTGCTTCCCCCTTCCGGGCGTCAGGCCGCTGGCCTCTGCCTGAACCTCATTTGCAATGTAACCTAGGTGACACGCACACGCCTTAAGGGCTCGGTTGGACAGATTTAACAGTCCATTTTAAGTTCTGTCCCTTTCCTCTCCCTGGCGGTGCAGTTTGGCAAGCAGACAAGAGCAACCTTGGTGGCCCGGCCTTCTCTGGACCCACCTCCAGTCTGCTTTTCCTTCCCCGGGGAAGTGCGGAGATGGGGCGCGTGCGTGTAAGCCTGGAGCTGCTGGTGGCCCCTGCTTCTGTGAGATCTTCCAGCCTTTCCATGAAACGGAGGCACACAGTGACTCCTGGGTGGAGGTGATCTCATCGGAAAGAGGCACTGCGGGGCTCAGAGGGGCCGGGAGAAGGAGGGGGTCTTCTGAGCAGATGGCTGAGCCTGGCTGGGGCTAGTGAGTGACAGGCATGGTGGTGGGGGGTCTGAGGATGAAAGAACGTCTGTGAAGAGCCAGCTACAGCCTTCCGGCTTGAGGCGCCCCATCCCCGCGTCCGACCCTGGGGCGCGCTTGACCACCTGCACAGAGGGGGCGGGAGTGGCCGCAGGGGGACGCGCCCCAGCTGACCACCCGCACCCCAACCGTGGGGGCGGGGTGAGCTCCACAGGCCCCTGCTGGACCAGGTGCAGCCCCAGCTCCCTCCCCGGGGTGGAGAGAGTGTCCCCGGGGCCAGGCCCCACAAGCGCGGGCTCTGCACGTGACACGGAGCCTGGAGGCTCTCAGGCCTCGGCTGGCACGGTTGCCCGTCCGTCTGCCCGCCCACGGCTTCCTCTTTCTCTCGGTCTGGACCACAGTGAATCCAGACCCAAGCAGGAGAGCGTGCTGACGGCCCTCATGTTGGCCGTGGACGTTGGCCCCAGAACACGGGATGGTCAAGCCGCCTCGGCCCCTGGAGGGTCAGGTCACGCAGGGGGAGTTTCCCTAGAGAAGGGCAGGAAGGTGAGGTGTGGCGGCCCCAGGGACGCTGGCAGGGCCAGGCGGAAACCATGGAGTCAGCAGACGCTGGTCTCACCCAGGCTCTGGCCGGAGGGAAACCAGATGCTCCCGGTCCCCCGTCCGTCCTCCCGGTCCCCCATCTGTCCTCCCGCCTCCATCGGTCCTTCCGCTCCCAGGCCCTGTCCATCCTCCCAGTCCTCTGTCCATCCTCCCGGCCCTCCGTCTGTCCTCCCAGTCTCTGTCTCTCCCTCCCAGCCCTCCAGATGGAAGCTGTGGAGTCAGCAGACTCTGGTCTCACCCAGGCTCTGGCCGAAGGGAAACCAGATGCTCCCAGTCCTCCGTCTGTCCCTCCCTGCCGCCCCTCCCCTGTCTGTTCCTCATTCGGAGTCCCTCCCCTTGCCCTGTGGATCCTGCGGTGATGAACCCCCAGTGGCGCATCCCACCACCACACATACCTCCGGAACATAGTAGGTGCTCAGTGGCCGTCAGAGGCATCGCCCTCAGCCCCGTCCCCCACTGCCAGCTCGCCCAGATGTCAAGCTGTCCTTCTCACCTCCCACCACAGGCACCAGCCGCTTCCTGCCTCTCATCAGCCTCTGGGCCACATCTGACCCGCCATGAATGAAACATGCCCTCCCTGAGGCCCGCTTGGCTTTCCTTCCTGGGCAGGGGGAGGAAGAAGCAAGGTTGAGGGAGCCTCACCTCCCTGGGGCGAGGGTGGCGGCTCTGAGATTGCGATGCCCCAGGGAGGGAAGTTCTGCAGGGTCCCATCCCCAAATCTGGGTTCTCAGAACTCAACAGACGGCTGCAGGTCTGCCCAGGAACCCCCTACCCATCACCACCACATCATTCCTGCCCACTGGCCTCCGAGCACAGGCGTCCACACTCGAAAGAAGAGTGGGAAGAGACCACCAGAGCCTATGATGAGGGACTCTGATTGCAAGACACCCCCACCCCCACTCGGAGGAAGGGGGCTCAGCCTGCAGCTGGCTGGTTTCATTTTCCCCTACATCTCACACACTAATAGTCTTTGAAGACCAGTGGGGAAAGTACCTCCTTCTTAATTTTCTGATGTCATGGAGTAATTTTGCATCAATCTGTTTCTTGCTTAGGGTTTGTGGGCAGGTTAGGGTGAAGAGGATGGGTGTGGTGGGGATCAATTGCCCTGGCCTTTCCTCTTTGCTGGCAGGAGGAGAAGGGGACGACAGAGGATGAGGCGGTTGGATGTCATCACTGACTCAATGGACATGAATTTGGGCAAGCTCTGGGAGTTGGTGATGGACAGAGAAGCCTGGTGTGCTGCAGTCCATGGGGTTGCAAAGAGTCGGACATGATTGAGCGACTGAACAGAACTTCCTCTTTGCTGTAGTTTAAGTGTTTTTCTAGGTTTCTAAAGACAGGCGCATCTGGCAGACTATTTGTAAAGCATATTTCTTCCTATCAAACCCTATTTTCTGGGACGTCCCTGGTTCTCCAGTGGTGAAGATGCCGTGCTCCCACTATAGGGGACATAGGTTTGATCCTTAGTCGGGAAACAAAGATCCCACATGTGCACAACAGGGCCAAAAATAAATTAAAGAAAATCCTATTTTCCTATTGCCTTTCATTAGACGAAAGATATATTTCCTTGGGGAAAAAACTGGCTTGAGGACACTATTATCTCATCTTCAAGTGTTTGTATAATTATGATACTATTCTATTCCCTCCGATTAGCTATTGTTATTGACATTTTACAGGAGCTTCGGGTTTTGGTCAAGGCCACACCAGTGGTAAGAAGGTTGGTTGAGGATGAGCCATAACCCAGCCTCCTGCTTCTTCTCCGGCCAGTGCCTCCCGCCTCTTGACCTTGACATTCAAGATCTTGACTTTTGGTGGTTGAAAAATATACATTTCTGGAAATGTTATGGGCAGAGCAGGAAGGCAAGGGCATTCAGGGGACTCCGGATGGTGGCATTTAGAGTTAACTATCTACAAGCTCCCAGGTGGCAGGTTAGGAGTAGTTTCCGATGCTCGTGAGGCTGTTCTGTGCAACCCAGGGGCACATGTCACAAGGAACATGTGTGTGTATATCTGGAGCCTGAGCTCCACCTGGATTGGTGAAGGAGAGGTCCGCACGGGCTTGCTGAATCCCACTGTGTGCTGGGTCCGGTGGGGGCTGCCTGGGTAGGGAGGTCACAGCCCGAGGACCTTCTGGCCAAGTGGAGGACAGGTTTCCAAGGTGAGAAATCACTCAGGGACTCTGGGGGTCATGGTGCCACCCGGGGGTGCGGGCCTTGAGCGGGGGTCTCATGGAAGGGCTGCTGCCCGGGGCGGTCACGCTGTGGGACACACCCTGGGGCCTTGCTCCTCCCCGGGGCTCTCACCCCGACCACAGGGAAACCAAGGAGCTACTGGCTGGGCTAGACGGGAACTTCAGCCTATGGTCTGGGGGTGGGAGGGAAGGGGAGGTGAGCTGCGGGCTTGGGAGGGTCTCCTCACCGGAAGTGCCTACAGAACCTGGCCCGGGGGTCTCGGGCACCGGCGGTAGGCTTGCTCCTTGGCAACCCCCATCTTCTCAGCAGCTCCAGGAACAGAACTGAAAAGAAGCCGAACAAGGAAGCAGCAAGGCTTGAAGAAAAGCGGAAGTGGGAGCCTGCAGTCCTGACTGTCCTCCTGGAGGGGGCTGAGGCCTCAGGACTGGCTGGGCCGGCACTATTGCAGGCGACGTCCGTGCTGGAGCGATGGCCCAGCCGCACCGGGCTACGTGGCTGCCCCCCGCTCTGCTGCTTCTCTGGGTCCCAGGTGGGGGCTGCCAGGGGAGGGGGAGGGGGAGAGGATGGGGAGGGTGGAGGGTGGGGATAGAAGCGGGGAGGGTGACTCAGACTGGGGCACGGTCCGTCCACCGCTTAAGATGGACCCCATCCTGGAAGGCAGGGGTGAGTGGCCGTCTCTCCTTCTGCACCCGTCCAGGCTTGCAGGAGCCAGAGTGAGACATGGAGGAGGGGCTTTGCCGAAGGTTGGGGGTGAATTATTAGAGGAAGGAGGGCAAAAGGCAGGGCACACCAGAGTGGGTGGCAGGGTGACCGCCGGGCACACCCAGGACATGCTCGTCGACAGGAGGTGCCCTCTGGATCACGGGTCCAGGGGGTGGAGGAAGAAAGGGGACGAGGCAGGGCCGGCCCTGGTCTCAGGGTCACGGAGGTGAATGAATAGCCAGGGTGGCTCGAGGGACCAGGACCTAAGGACCACGGGGCTGGTGGTCTCCAAGGAAGGGAGATGGGGATTCCCATCCCATCGTGGAAGGCGAGGTGGAGGGAGCAGGAGGTGGGAGGGCAGAGCAGCTTCAGGGAAGGGAGGAGGAGGCTTGCTCCCTAGAGGAGAGGGCTTCCTTGTGACGATTTCTCTCCTGGGCCTCCAGAAGCATTCGAGGCTCTCAGACAGCTCCTGCAATCTTGCTAGTTTCATCCTTGCGTACTCATTCAGTCATGCCTGACTCTTTGGACCCCATAGACTGTAGCCCACCAGGTTCCTCTGTCCATGGGGATTCTCCAGACAAGAATACTGGAGTGGGTTGCCATTTCCTCCTCCAGAGGATCTTCCTGACCCGGGGATCAAACCCGTGTCTCCTGCGTCTCCTGTGTAGGCAGGTTTGTTAGCGCAGAGAAACTGGTCACCTTCTCATGACTCATTTTTTTTTACTGTCCCTCTCGGGGGTTCTCGTGTGTTCACAGGCTCTGCCTGGGTGGAGGGTTCACTGTTTCTCTGGTTTCCTCTCTCATTGGTCACGGGCTCGTCCCACGATGCCCAGGACCGAGGCGGCAGTGGTCATGCCTGCCTGGTCCCTTCCTGGGCAGATGTGCAGTGTTTCCATTTAGTGTAAAGGGGGCATCGCCTGTGTTTTTAAATACAGCAGCATCAGGAGTCAGGTGCTTTTTCGTGATCTATTTATATGATTCTTTACTGTCTGAGCCTCCAAGGAAAGAATCCGCCTGCACTGTGGGAGACCTGGGTTCGATCCCTAGGTTGGGAAGATCCCCTGGAAGAGGGCATGGCAACCCACTCCAGTATTCTTGCCTGGAGAATCCCATGGACAGAGGAGATTGGGGTCCTAGAGCCCGCGGGGTGGCAGAGAGTCGGATACGACTGAGCGAATTAGCACTCAGTACAGCCCTGAGACGATTGCAGCCACACCTCGTCTTGTGCTTTGCTTTGTTGAGTTTCACAGACACTGCCTTTTCCCAGCTGAATGTTTGTGGTAACCCTGCTTCGAGCAAGTCTATTGGCTCCATTTTTCCAACAGCATTTCCTCCCTTGTGTCTCTGTCACATTTTGGTAATTCCTGCAAAATTTCTAACTCTCCACCAGAAAAAGATTATGACTCACTGAAGACTCAGATGATGCATAGCATTTTTTAGCGATAGAGTATAATATTTTTAAATTAAGGTATGTAAATTGTTTGTAAGACGTAATGCTATTTGTTGCACTCTTCATAGACCGGAGTATAACGTAAGCATCGCTTTTTTCTTTCGGCTGCAGCATGTGGGATCTTAGTTCCCCAACCATGGATCGAACCCACACCCCATGGGTTGAAGCAGTGTCTTCCCCCTTAACCACCAGGGAAGTCCCCAACATAGCTTTTATATGTGCTGGGAAACCAAAAACTTCTTGTGACTTTCTTTATCGCAATATTCGCTTTACTATGATTGTCTGGATGGAGGAGGAAATGGCAACCCGCTCCAGTGTTCTTGCCTGGAGAATCCCACGGACAGAGGAGCCTGGTGGGGTCCAGTCCAGGGGGTCACAGAGGGTCAGACGCGACTGAAGTGGCTGAACGTGCACAGTTGTCTGGAATCAAATCCATAATATTGCCACAGTATAACTATAGTTTTTTTTTTTCCTTTGAACTATTCAAGAGGTGAATTATATTAAGATATTTGGCTGGATTTTAGCCTTTGATATACATTATACTGACTTCATGATAAGAATGGGCTTCTCTGAAGACTCAGACAGTAAAGAATTTGTCTGCAATGCAGGAGACCTGAGTTTGATCCCTGAGAGAAGAGAATGGCTACCCACTCCAGCATTCTTGCCTGGAAAATCCTATAGACAGAGGAGCCCAGCAGGCTTTAGTCCATAGAGTCACAAAGAGTAGGATACAGCTGAGTGACTAAGCATGTATGATAAGAATTAGGACGTTTTCCCTGTTTTCTTATTCTCTGTAGATGTTTAAATAAAATTGGGATTGTTTGGTCTTTGAAAGTTTGAGAGAATTAACTTGTGAAACTGAGTTTTGCTCCTCAATTTTTGGAACAGAAAGAAAAAAGAACTTCTTTCTTCTCTTTTCTCTCCAGTTTTACTGAGGCATAATTAACAAGTAAAAATTGTGTATATATATATATGGTATACAATTACAGTAATGTTTTGATACATGTACACACAGTGAAATAATTACCATATCACTTCACATAGTTGTCTTTAGGAAAAGACTCCTTGCTGACACTTATAGGTACTGGTCTACATTTTTTAAAAATCTATTACGGATTAATATCGGTAATGTATACTTTCCTAGAAAATCACCAGTCTGGGGGACTTCCCTGATGGTCCAGTGGCTAAGACTCCATGCTCCCAATGCAAGGGGCCCAGGTCCGATTCCTGGTCAGGGAACTAGATCCCACACGCCACAACTAAAGATGCCAAGTGTGGCAACTAAGACCCAGCTGAACTACACAAATAAATAAATGTTTTTTAAAAAATGAAGAGAGAATCACCAGTTTTGTCCAAGTGTACAGACATTTTTGTAGAGGCTTGCGGTTTACCCTATTTTTCTTTTTAATTGTTTATGTGTGTTTTTTTATTTTTTGTGGAATGTCTATTTTGTTGTTTGTTTCTCCCAAATGAAAAATCGGCTTTCCGGCATGTACACTAGTTCCTTTGTTCTTCTGTGTCCTGGTTCACTAACCTCTGCTCTGGGTCTCCTCCCTCTCCTGGGTGGGGTGTAAACGCGCCGGTTCCTCTCCACTTCTTGTGCTGGATGGTTCACTCGTTTGTCTGGGATTTAGTGGGATGAGATTTTGTGATTCTGAAGTAAAACACTAGGAAAACAGAGGAACATCCTATTAGAAGAGACAGAGACAGATAAAGAGGCAGACAGACAGAGAGAGGCACGTAGACAGAGGGACAGACAGAGAGATGATGAGAGACAGAGAGACAGAAAGTGAGAGAGACAGATGGAGAGAGAGAAGGACAGACGGACAGACACAGAGAGAGAGAGAGAGATAAGGAGAGATAGACAAAGACAGAGACAGAGGAACAGAGGCACGGGGAGGGGGAGACAGACACGGTGCAAGGGGAAGGCAGACCCCGGACGCAGAGTGCTGGGCCCCGAGGGTGGAGGTGAAGCGGGTACCCAGGCCAGGCAGGGGAGCCGAGAGCCAGGCTGGAAAGATGAGGCTTCACAGCCGAGGGGACACAGGGCATGGAGTCTGGATGTGGGCAGCAGGAGCAACGTCTTAAACGAAGGAAGGGCTGGGACATTTATCTGATGAGCACTCGGTATGTGTCGATTTTACTGATTTTTTATTTTCTAGAAAATCACACATTCATCCAGATTTACACACTTCTCTCTAGAGGATGTCTTTTTTTGGCTACACTGCATGGCTTGTGGGATCTTAGTTCTCTGACCAAGGATTGAACCTGGACCCTCAACAGTGAAAAAGCAGAGTCCTTACCACTGGACCTCCAGGGAATTCTCTGTACAGAATTTCTGCAAAGGGCCATTTTTTATTACTTTCATTTTCTCTGTCTCTGTGATTATTTTATTTTCATTTCTTAATTCAGGTGGACAGAGGGTTATCTATTTTCATTAGACTGAATTTCCTGAAATGTCGGTCTTCTTGGTCAGAAACAGAGGAATACCAGCAACTTTATGTGGTTCAACCTGATATTATTCTCCAAGCATTTGGCGCCCATTATCTCATTCAATACTCCCAAATGTCCTGTGAGGCTTACCAATCATCACCACGTTACCAATGAGGCCTCTGAAGCTCAGAGAGGTTAAGTAACTTGTCCCAGAACACTCAGCAGACTTGTCATTGAACTGAGACTAAAACTCAGATTCTTCTGATGCCCTTTCCACACCACCCTGGCCCTGGCTACAGAGCATCTCAGGAAACATCACACCCGTGATGGGACTGGAAAAGGCTTCTCTGTGGGGCATCTGCTACCCAGGCCAGAATAGGACCCCCTTATGGGCTCCCAGGAGCGGGAGGATGGGAGATTGTGGTCAGCTTTGGGTAGCTTTGAATGGAGAGCTGTGTGGGCTGGGGGAGGTGCTCACACCCAAGTGTTTGCTGAGGGCCTACTATGTGCCAGGCACGTGTAGACCTTTAAGATATAAGAAGGCCCCAGGAGTTTGCATTCGAGTGTCTTCAAGTGATTTAAGAGCCTGAAAAGCCAAGTCAAATTAAAGATGTCTAACTCTAACAAAAGACAACAAGCCACAATTCCCACCACTGTGAGCGCCCCGTCACAGAATCACAGGGCTGGTGAGAAGCGGTATCCACAGGGGCCAGGGTGTGTGTGTGGGGGCGTGTCCTCGGCTTGGTGTCCTCAACAATAATGTCACACGCCTCACCTTAGTCCCCCAGCTCCGTAGCGGAGGACTGTCTGGGACAATGGCAGATGCCAATCTCAGAAATAAAACATGAGCTTCCCTGAAGATTAAGTCACCAGGAGCTGGGCAAGCTGAAGTAAGGCCCAGGATGAGATGAAGGCTGTCAGTACACTGTGTGTGTGCAGATGATTTTTCATGCATGAAATTTGCCAAGTGTGACCGGTGCTTCTGTGAACCATCTGGCAGCCCTCTCTCTGCCTCAGTCCACACCCTCTTGGTGGGAACACATCAGCCTATGAGCGGTTCTTCAGGTGACTGAGCTGCTCCGGGCTGGGGGAGTCCTGACAAGCTGGGAAATAGGAGGTCCCTGGTCGGTGAGGGGTGGGAAGGGCAGAGGAAAGAAAGTTGGCCTCTGGAGGAAAGGGCAGCTGTGGTCTTAGGGATGACAGAGTGGAAGGGGCAGACTCTCAAGGTGTTTTCAGGCTGATGTGGGACAGCTAGCGTGAGATGGGGGAACTTTTGGGGGAGACTTCCAAGGCGTCCTGACCCAGGCCCATCTGATGGAGTTGGACTCGGTTGTGTTTTCCAGGCTGTTTGTCCCTGAGCGGCCCCAGCAAAGTGACGGGCATCGTGGGTGGATCCCTGAGCGTGGAATGTCGGTACCAGGAGGAATTCAAGCAAAACAAAAAATTCTGGTGCAAATTCCCCTGTTTGTGGAATACTGTGGAGACTGGAGGGTCTGCGAGAGAAGTGAGGAGGGACCGTGTGTCCATCAGAGACTGTCCTGCAAACCTCACCTTCACAGTGACCTTGGAGAGCCTCAGAGAGGAGGATGCGGGAACGTATGGATGTGGGATTGATATGCCACTTTCACTTGACCCCACCTTAAAGGTGGAGGTGTCTGTGACCCCAGGTGAGCCATGCACAGCCCTAACTCCCCCTGTAGCAGCAGCAAGGTCACCTGAACAGTCTCAGGTTGGAATTGCCAAGGCAGAAATCACACATCAGAGAGCAAACTCTGTGTGCGTGCACTCGTGTGTGTGTGTATGTGTGTGTAGGTGTATGTATATTGTGTGTGTGTGTGTGTGTGTGTGTGTGTGTGTGTTTGAGACAGAGAGACAGGGCGCTGGCACGTCCCCTTGGTCTTGAGCGATGAGAAGGTGCTTGTCGGGGAAGGGGAGGCGGAGAGGCGGGGTGTGCAGCTGAGAGAGGAGGGCGCTGTGGGCCTCCCCGAGGAAACCCAGGAAGCTGTGCGGGGGAAGGTGGGAGCTGGGTGGAGAGGCGGCGGGCGGGGCGAAGGTGCTGAACACAGTGGGAGCGCGAACAAGGCCTGCAGTCCAGACAGCCGTCTCTGGCAAGCCGCTTGTGGCTGTGACTTGGTTGGGGGGGGGGATTGGGGGTGAGGGTGACTCTGGGGCCTCCGGAGGACCCTGACCTCATCATGGGTTTGGGATCAGGACTGTTGGGGGCGATCCCCGTGTGCTGTTTGGAAACGCTCACTTGGCCCGGGAGGGTCCTGGCTGCGGGGTCCTCCATCCTGCCCCCTTCCTGAGTGAAATCAACCGAGAAAGGTATCGGGGAGGGGTGTCGTGGGAGAGTCAGAAGGGCTCCCTGAGTCTGATTTGTATTTCAGCACCATCGGCATCACCAGCACCAAGGTTAACCCGACCTGCTGTCACAGCCAGGAGCTCGACAATCACAGCCAAAGTTTCAACTGCGTCGTTCACCGCCCTGGCCACAGAGGGCACCACCCACAGCGCCAGCACCCAGGAGGAACAGGAGCCCACGCAGAGCTGGAGGTGAGGTGCCCTAGGCCGAGTCCTGGAGGCGGGCCTCCTCCGCCTTGGCGTCTATTTGGTCAGGAGCCCTGTCCCCGCTGACTGGGGCCTCTGGCTCCCTTTGCACCCAGGCTGGAAGCCGGTCTGCGTCTCCTAGCTTCGGCTGTAGGGGCCACACTGGACCTGCCCCGGGCTCTGAGAGGGCTCAGGCCAGGCAGAAGCTGGGAGTGGATGGAGGGAAAGTGACATTTAATTAGAGCTGGTGAGATGATGTCCTACCAGGCGCGTGCTCAGAGCCTCACCTGGATGTTATCATCTCCCTACAATCCTTCACCACCATCACCTTCCGTTTACAGATGAGTGAACGGAGGCTCTGAGAGGTTAAGTGACCGACTGGGTAATATAGTCACAGACGTAGGCTGGATCCTGGGCCCAGTTTATATGATTCCAAAGTTTTAGATTCTTTCTTCCAAATTTGTGATTCTCGACCTTTTTTTTGGCAGGGGGAAGGGGAAAAACCCCAAGAGAATTTGACATTTATGGTTTCTCTCCCTGGAAATAGGCATACTGTCTGAAGCCATTTCTGGGATTCACAGACTCCCTTTTCTGTTTTAAAAAGTAATCAGTTTTTATTTTTGGCTGCGCTGGGTCTTCATTGCTGCACTGGGGCTTCTCTAGCTGCAGTAAGTGGAGGCTACTCTCTAGTTCCGGCGCAAGGGCTTCTCATTGTAGTGGCTTCTCTCCTTTCAGAGCGTGGGCTGTAGAGCCTAAGCTCAGCAGTTGCGGTGTGTGTTAGCTGCTCAGCCGTGTCCAACTCTTTCCAATCCCGTGGACTGTGGCCCGCCAGGCTCCTCTGTCCATGGGATTCTCCAGGCTAGAATACTGGAGTGGGTGGCCATGCCCTTCTCCAGGGGATCTTTCCTACCCAGGGATTGAAACTGTGTCTCTCTTGTCTTCGGCGTTGGCAGGCAGGTTCTTTACCACCAGCACCACCTGAGCTGTGGTGCACGGGCTTAGTTGCCCCGTGGCATGTGTGATCTTCCTGGACCAGGGATCGAACCTGTGTCCCCTGCATTGTCGGGCAGATTCTTAACCGCTGGACCACCAGGGAAGCCCAAGACTCCCTGTTCTGACACCACCTGGTGCCCTGCAAGTCGATTCCAGAGCTGACCACCTGGGAGTCAGCCCAGACTCCAGCATCCTGTGAGACTCAGTCTTATAAGACAGCATGATTTCAGATGCCAGAGCACTTGGGGGATGCTCAGATCATCACATTTATGATCAATTGGATACACGACCCCCTTGGGTTTGATAATTATTTAGGTAATTCACAGAATGTAGAGAAGTGCTATACATATAGTTTTATCACAAAGTATAAAGGTCAGGGCGCTTCCCAGGAGGCCGTAGTGGTAAAGAACTCACCTGCCAATGCAGGAGACATAAGAGACATGGGTTGGTTCCCTGGTGGGAAGATCCCCTGGAGGAGGGCATGGCAACCCACTCCAGTATTCTTGCCTGGAGAATCCCAATGGGCAGATGAGCCTAACCATGAAGGCTACAGTCCAGGGGGTCCAGCCTACGGCTGCAGGCTACAGCCCATGGGGTTGCAAAGAGTCAGACATGACTGAAATGACTTAGCACACACGCATAAAGGTCAGGACCAGTCAGTGAAGGGGCACGTAGAGCAAGGTCTGGGAGGGTCCTGACTGCAGTTTCTGTGCCTTTTCCCAGTGGAGTTGGGGGCATCACCCTCCCGGGACTTTGATGTGGTCACCAACCAGGAAGTTCCAAGTCTTGGTGTCCGTAGTTCTAACTTGGGTTTCATTGCCCACATGACTGATCTCAACCTCCAACACCCCTTTCCACTTCCCTGAAGGTCAGGCTGGCTCAGAGCCCCAAATCTCTCATCACATGGCTGGTCCTTCTGGTGACCAGCTCCCAGCCTGAGTCAGGCAAAATCTCAGGCAGATCCAGGGGGCTTGTGAATCACAAAGGTGCTCCTATTACTAGGAAAACCCCAAGGATTTAGAGCCTCCCTTCCAGGAGCCAGAGGCAAAGGCCAGTCAGATTCTTTATTATCCGACAGCCCAAGACCCCTCCACTGGCTTCCTGACAATCCAGGGGAAACTCTTTATATCAGGCAAGGATGAGATTCAGGCCCCAAACATGCCACCTCCAGAAATGATCTGCAGATGCACACCTGGGGAATGGAGCTGGGCTTTTTAAACAATAATTTTGTTTGTCTGATTATTTATTTTTTCCTGTGCTGGGTCTTTGTTGCTGCACAGGCTTTTCTCTAGTTGCAGAGAGTGGCGCTCACTCTCTAGTCTCTGCGCTCGGCTCCTCACTGCAGTGGCTTCTCCAGTCATGGAGCACAGGCTCTGGAGCACAGGCTTGGTAGTTGTGGAGCCCGGCTTACTCCCTCCGCAGCGTGTGGGATCTTCCTGAGCCAGGGACCGAGCCCTGCATTGGCAGGTGGATTCTTCACCACTGAGCCACCAGGGAAGCCCCAGAGCTGGGTTTTGTATAACTGAAGCCTATGCAATTTGCAGGGGGTGGCCTGCATCTTTAAGAAAAAAGACTAGAACATTATGGATACAAGTTAGGTATAAAAGAAGGGGCCCAAGCAGGGGAGTTGTGTCAGTTCCCCAGAAAAGCAGCTGCTGCTGTCCAAGTGTGAACTGGTAGAGTTTCAAGGTGATATTTTTGCAGTCATGTTTGTAATAGCAAACTGGGAGAAATGCCCACGGAGAGGGAAGAGTTAAATAACGTAGGGTCTGTCCAAGCAATGGAATACTATGCAACTATGAAAAGAAAAACCCACAGGGAGCTTCTCTATGCAGTGACATGGAAAGATCTTCAAAATGCACTGTGAAGTAAAAAACTAGTGTTTGTCACCAACTCAATGGACATGAGTTTGAACAAACTCCAGGAGGTGGTGGAAGCCTGGGAAGCCTGGCATGCTGCAGTCCATGGAGTCGAAAAGAGTCGGACATGGCTGAGCAGCTGAACAACAGTGTTTATAAGAGTGGTCCCCAGACTTCTTGGCACCAGGGACCAGTTTTGTGGAAGACAGCTTTTCCACAGACGGGGATGGGGGTGGATGGTTCAGGAAGTAATAAGAGAGATGTGGGGTGCCGGTGAATGGGGAGGTGCTCACCTCCTGCTGTGTGGCCAGGTTCCTAACAGTCCTCTGATGGGTACTGGCCCATGGTCCAGGGGTTGGGGACCCATGGTTTATGCTATGCCTCTTTTAAGTGAAAAAAGGACATACACAAAAATAATGTATATTCTTATTTTCTCGTATTGAATAAAGAGGTTCTGGAAGGTTCTTAGGTGCATCGTGTGTGTCTGTGGGGGGATTTAGGTAGACAGGGAATGAAAAGGAGGCTTTACGCTGTCTGCCTTTTTTTTAGTGGGAGCTCATCTACTGAACAGGCGAGGGAAGGCAGGAACCCCTGCCCCACCCAGCCCACCGTGTCTCCCCTCAGGCTCCACGCGCTGCTGATCTCATTAGTGCTTCTGCTGCTCCTGTTGGGGGGCGTCTCGCTGCTGGCCTGGAGGATGGTTCAGAGACGGGTCAAAGGTGAGTGAGCTCCCCACACCTGCCCGCACGGCACCCAAGGGCGGGCCAGCCCCGCGCACACCCTCCAGTCCTAGAGGAAACGTGTCCGGGTTTCCAGGAGGGTCATCAGCTGTATCCCCCCTGGGACTACATGGCCCGGGCAACCCCAGAGGGCTGGCCCCAGAGGGAGTGTCCCTGGTGTGGCTGAGAGGAGGTGACTTTAAGGCCAGAGGTCTTTCCCACGGCAGGGTTGGGGTAGCTGCTCATGAAGCAATGCCCCTCTTCCGTCTAAACCCCTCCGTGACTTCCTACAGCCTCCAAAGTCCAGGCCTGCCCAGCACTGTCAAGGCCCTTGGCAGTCTGCCCATCCTTACACTCTGCAAGGCAGTGGTTTCTCAACTTCCTCTGCGCTTGCTCTGGGCACCTGGGGGGCCTGTCCTGCCCTTCGCCAGCTCACTCCTGCAGCCCTACATGCTGCGCTCAGCTTCCTTTCCTCTGGGACCTCTTCCTGGCCCCCAAAGAGCAGCTCGGGGACCGCTTCCGGGTGAGCCTCTGTTCTTCCGCCATCAAAGCCCTTGTCCCACCAGTTCGTCACACCTGCTTCCTAGGCTGCCTGCCTACCAGCCCCTGCAGCTCGTTAAGATCAGAGACCCTTACCCAAGGAGGCACAAGAGCAGTGTGTGTTGAGTGAATGTATTATTTAATATTATTTAGTATCATCACCGTGGGGCCCAGGGAGCTCTAGGCAGCCTGTGGTCCAGCCGCTCTCCTCTGAGCTCAGATTAAAAGAGAGAAAATAAGACACCCCCAGCATCCTGTCTGGCCCTCAGTAAGTAGAGGCTCAGTAAACATTTGAGCAAATTAAATATACAGGAGAACAGAGAAACCAGTGACCCTGTGACCTTCTCGCTGGTGGGCGTGAGAGTTGCGAGCTAGGTTTTATCTGAGGCAAAATGGGGACTGCAGCCCGGGAGACAGCACCTTAGATAGCTCTGAGAAACTGCCCCAAAGATTCAGGAGGCGGAGAAAGGTCAGCATATCAGTGATTTTGGTGAAGGGGGAGGAACACATGCAATCAAGCACACTTTTTTCCAGAAGGTTTCTATTAGTCTCGAGGAGCTTCTGCTAGTCACAGGGAGCAGTCGTCACCATGCAGGACGTTCGTGCTTTTCTAGATGTGGGGAGAGGCAAGGACTGGGCTCATAAAAATCAGCTCCTGAGGATATCTGACTCTCTGAAGACCAGTCCTGCCCGTTTACCTGGCATGTGGGTGCCTTATTCCTGCTCTCCACCCAGAACTCCTTTCAGGAGGTGTTGAAGGTCAGCAGCTGCATCAGCACCTGATTTGATCCTTGCAGAGGTGGACGGCAGGCGCCCAGGGCGAGTGCCGGCTTGTACTTGACTCCTGTAGGGCAGCAGCTTTCTGTTGAAGTGGGTGTGAGCCTCAGGGTTCCTTCCTGGACTAGGTTCTTAATTCCATTTGCCAGAGTACCTGGGCAGAGGGGATGCTTGTTCAGAATTACCGATGCTGAGCCTTTCAGGGCTGCAGTGAAACCCCGGTGGCTCTGCTCCACACCTGCAGTGCTAGGCTGGGCGTTGGTTCTTCCTGGGAACCAAAGGGGGGACCCCGCCTGACTCAATCACCTCCAGCATCCCCGTGGGGCCCAGCCCCTCCCTCCAGCGCGCCTTTAGCCTTGAAATCAGCCTCAACATACCTACGCTTGATGTATGGAAAGAAAACCACTTCCTCTTCCCCATCTGCTGTTCCCATATCGCTTCTGGGAACCGTCTCCTGAAACTTTAGCCCATATTGCTTACCACATGGGCATTTTCCCAGCCTGGGCTGCCTCAGATCTGTGGGTCCCAGCGATGTCTAGGGTTCCCTTCCACCTAAAAAGCGCTCCTTCCCTTTAAAAACAGGGTGTGTGATTGCTGTAGAAAATGGGGAAAAGAAGTAAAACACAGAGAAGGAAAGAAATTCACCCTAATAAATAAAAACTTGCACCGCCCAGAGAAAACCAGCCACAGATGGCTGAGTCACATCATTATGGTCTCTTGCAAATCTGACTCCTTAAAATGTTTGCTCCATATGTAATTTCACTTTCATTTTTTTAAGTAAAAATATGTTTTTTGTTGACTTGTTTTTGGTTGTGCTGGGTCTTCGTTGCAGCGTGCGGGCTTTCTCTCACGGCAGTGCATGGGCTTCTCGCTGTGGCAATTTCTCTGATTGGAGAACGAGGGCTCAGTAGCTGTGGCAGGTCAGCTCAGTTGCCCAGCGACATGTAGGATCTTCCAGGACCAGGGATCGAACACATCTGTGTCCCCTGCATTGGCAGCTGGATTCCTAACCACTGGACCACCAGGGAAGTCCTGTAATTCCACTTTTCAACCTTATGATTTTCCCTGCTAATAATCTCCAAATCCCTTGAGTGCAGAGTTGACTTGTGTGGGTGGGTTACACCTCGTCAAGGGATCTTTGTTTAACGGTAGAAAGGCTTTGTGTTCATGTAGCCTCTGTCTCTCCCCTGCTTGGTATCTCAGCGCCTGTCTCCCGGCTGCCTCTGGGGTTAAGGTTAGGGTTAGTGACCCCTGGTGGCCCTGCTGGCCCCAGCCTGACCCCTGCTCTGTGCTCACTTGTGGTTCCTCCCCTGAGCCCACTCTTGTCATTCACTTATTCATTCACTCGATCACACAGCGAAGCTGTCCTGAGCACCTACCGTGCGCCAGGCCCTGTGCTGGGCACTTGAGGACCCCGTCGTGGCCAGGGTAGACTGGGTCCGCCTTCAGCGGGCTCCCTGTTCAGCTGTCTGCTACCCAACTCCCTCCGTGTCACCTGCCTTCCTGGGGTGGACTCCTATCTCTTCTTCACCAGCCTTTTCCCTCCTTCCCATCAAATCTGTCTGAGTCGAGGAGACAGAGGATGATATGGAGCTGGCTCACAGCATCTGAAACAAAATATGTCCATATTTCAAGTGGCGCTAGTGGTAAAGAATCCGCCTGCCAATTCAGGAGACATGAGACGCGAGTGGGATCCCTGGGTCAAGTGGTCCAGTGGTCCCTGGAGAAGGGAATGGCAACCCACTCCAGTATTCTTGCCTAGAAAATTCCATGGCAGGCTACAGTCTACAGCATCACACGGAGTAGGACATGACTGATGTGACTTAGCATGCACGCATGTGTTCATACCTCAGAGCCCCTGGCTGCACAGTCTGTCCAGCCAACCGGTGAGGTTCAGCAGACACCTCTGTCATCCATGACCTTGTGTCTCCTGACTCTGGGAATCTCACCGCTGACTTTGGGACTCTGTCCCTGAGGCTGGACAGCGTCTCCCCCTGCAGCATCCAGTGGGCTCTGGAGCTGCCTGGCGGAGATCCTAGACCAAGGGCGCTCTGGTGTGTGGGCATCACCTCCCCCACCCTCAGCTCCTGGGGCCCCGGGTGAAAGCACCAGGGAAGCGCAGAACCGCGCTTAGACACCACGTCGCAGGAGCCAGAAACAAGAGGCTGTGGGACCTGAGCTGGGATTCCTCAGAGTGGACAGGGCTTCCTGTCTGGGAGGGGCTGATCCCACGCCAGGGGGTCACAGCAGATAACCTTTGCATGTTTGATGCTCTAGGTCTCTGCTCTAGGTCACTTCCTTTTTATTATTTTATTTTAAAAAATTTAGGGTTTGTTAAAACACAGCTGGACTTCATCCCCAGTGTTGATAATTCAGTATGGCTGCAGTGGGGCCTGCAAAACTGCATTTTTTTAATTGGTAAAAAAAGAAATGCTTATCAAATTTGTCATCTTAGCCATTTTTTTCTTATCTTTTGTGATCAGTAAAATCTCTTTTTTTTTTCCATTTATTTTTGTTAGTTGGAGGCTAATTACTTTATAATATTGTAGTGGTTTTTGCCATACATTGACATGAATCAGCCATGGATTTCATCTTAACCATTTCTAAGTTTACAGTTCGGTAGTATTGTTGCAAAAGAGATCTCCAGATCTTGTTCATCATGCAGACATTTACTGTTAAATGAGTGCCCTTCCTTTCTCATCTCTCTCACCTGGAAGCGTGGAGTCTTAAGCACTGGATCACCAGGGAAATCCCTGAGGAACATTTTTATGAGCGGCTGTTTTGGGAACCACCTTTGTTTGATCCCCTCTACCCTATCTATCCTAGCTGGAGCCTTCCTCCTTCTTCATTCATTCATTTCCTCATTCACTAATTCACCCACTCAACAAACCCTTGAGTTCCCACTGTGCTGCTGGCCTGAAGCCATAGGTCCCGGGGCTGAAGTCTCTAGGGAAAGGCTCTCCTCCAGCTGGACCACATGATCCGCATCCTGCCTCGTTCTAGGCTTCAGTCTCCTTCCTCTTCTCTTGCCTCTTTAGCTGGAGAGAAACCAGAGCCGCCCCAGAGCCGCAGTCAGGTAAGGAGGGTTCCCACAGGAGGCACATCCGGGTGGCTGGGAGGCGCGCAGGAGATGCTGGGGACCCGACCTGTCCCGTTAGCTGCGGGATCCACGTGGATCCCACACGGATAGAGCGAGGTGCTCACCTAGAGCCGGGAGAACAATGCCTGGGAGGTGTGGTCACTGGGTCATCATGAGCTCTGGCCAGTCTGTTCCCTCCCAGGGGAGGAGGAGGGAGGGTCCTCCAGCCCGGCTGTTGACCTGACCATTCTAACACGCCACAGAGAGGACCTGAGTGGGGGAGGCAGAGGCAGGATGGGAAGGCTGGGGCACCCAGAGCGTAGAGGGGGGAGGGGAGATGCTTGCAGGGACACGGGCTGGACTGCGGGGGGCCTGTGGACACCCATCCAAACCCTGCACCCCTGTCCACCCCAGGCTGCTGAGCAGACTGAGCCCTGCTATGCGAATCTGGAGCTGCAGACGAGGCCCCTTTCAGGAAAGCCCGTTCAGCCCACGCGGGTGGAGGTGGAATACAGCACAGTGGTGAGTGCAAGGGCCCAGCTCCCATCCCGGGGGCTGCGGGCCATGGCAGAGGCATCGCCATGTGGGGTCCGGCAGGCAGGGAGGGGAGAGAGGCTTGATTGGTCACCTTGTGCTTCTGCAGAACGAGGATACACAGAAAACCAGTCAAGTGTTGGGGA
>CM035286.1:55651598-55712281 GCA_020226075.1 Hydropotes inermis | reverse complement strand
CCAGTGGATAATCAAGAGTCAATAAAGTACAGCATTTATTAAGCACCTACTATGAGAAACCTGTATGTCAAGAAGCAACAGTTAGAACTGGACATGGAACAACAGACTGGTTCCAAATAGGAAAAGGCGTACGTCAAGGCTGTATATTGTCATCCTGCTTATTTAACTTATATGCAGAGTACATCATGAGAAATGTTGGGCTGGAGGAAGCACAAGCTGGAGTCAAGGTTGCTGGGAGAAATATCAATAACCTCAGATATGCAGATGACACCACCCTTATGGCAGAAAGTGAAGAGGAACTAAAAAGCCTCTTGATGAAAGTGAAAGAGGAGAGTGAAAAAATTGGCTTAAAGCTCAATGTTCAGAAAACTAAGATCATGGCATCTGGTCCCATCACTTCATGGGAAATAGATGGGGAAACAGTGTCAGACTTTATTTTTGGGGGCTCCAAAATCACTGCAGATGGTGATTGCAGCCATGAAATTAAAAGACCCTTACTCCTTGGAAGGAAAGTTATGACCAACCTAGATAGCATATTAAAAAGCAGAGACATTACTTTTCCAACAAAAGTCCGTCTAGTCAAGGCTATGGTTTTTCCAGTGGTCATGTATGGATGTGAGAGTTGGACTGTGAAGAAAGCTGAGCACCGAAGAATTGATGCTTTTGAACTGTAGGGTTGGAGAAGACTCTTGAGAGTCCCTTGGACTGCAAGGAGATCTGACCAGTCCATCCTGAAGGAGATCAGTGCTGGTGGTCATTGGAAGGACTGATGCTGAAGCTAAAACTCCAATACTTTGGCCACCTGATGGGAAGCACTGACTCACTGGAAAAGACCCTGATGCTGGAGGGATTGGGGGCAGGAGGAGAAGGGGATGACAGAGGATGAAATGGCTGGATGGCATCACCGACTCATGGACATGTGTTTGAGTAAACTCCGGGAGTTGGTGATGGACAGGGAAGCCTGGTGTGCTGCGGTTCATGGGGGTCACAAGGAGTTGGACATGACTGAGCGACTTCACTTCACTTTCATGTACTGTATGGGCTTCCCTGGTGGCGCTAGTGGTAAGGAACCCGCCTGCCAAGGCTGGAGACATAAGAGACACAGGTTCCATCCCTGGGGTGGGAAGATCCACTGGAGGAGGGCATGGCAACCTACTCCAGTGTTCTTGCCTGCAGAATCCTAGGGACAGAGGAGTCTGGCGGGCTACAGTCCATGTCACACAGAGTTGGACACAACTGAAGCAACTTAACAGGCACACACACCCATGTTCCCTACACCCAGCTTAGCAGGCACGCACACGCATGTGCCATACACCCAATGCTAAAGCCAATGGTTTTTCACTGTTTCAGTGCCACCATCTCTGCTTTTTAGATTTTTACCAATGAGCCCTTGTGTGTCAAGCCATAGGCACAGCATTGAAAAGTGGAATAATGGAAGAGGTTGCCTCCATCTCCACCCCATGCAGGGTCATAACTCACCCTTAAGTGGAAGAATTTAGGCAGAAGTTGAGGGATTGGTTGTCAGAGAAGATGAGATGGAGGTTTAAACATCAGACACATGGCCCTGGGACTAGCAACATCTTAGCTTTTCTAACTTGGTGACTAATGACCTCAGAGCAGATCCCAGGCACTCCCCCAGCTCTGATGCTTGGACTTTGTGCTGTGTCTTTGATAGTGATCAGGGCTCCTGGCCTTCCCCAATTAATATAAATTGATCAGAGGCCAGACAAGACATTCAGGCAAGGCTCTGCTGGGGCAGCTGCTGCAGCTGGAGGGCGCAGGAGGGAGCGAGAGCAAGCAGCAGTTTTCCTTGCTTGCTCCCCAAGGGGTGTGGGGGCCGGTGGTTCCTTAGATGGAGTGAGGGTAGGGGTGTCCAGGGGTGGGGCTAGAAAGGTGTCTTAGGTGTTTTGCCCACCTCTTGGGTGGTGTTCTATGCAGGGGGCATGCGCAGTACCCTGTTTTTGCTCCTTAAAAGCAGCAGTTGGGGTTCTGGGTCTCTTTGTATCTCTAGTCCAGAATATGCCCCAACTGTACATGCATGCAGGAGAAGGCAATGGCAATCCACTCCAGTGCTCTTGCCTGGAAAATCCCATGGATGGAGAAACCTGGTGGGTTGCAGTCCATGGGGTCGCTGAGAGTCAGACACGACTGAGTGACTTCACTTTCACTTTTCACTTTCATGCATTGGAGAAGGAAAAGGCAACCCACTCCAGTGTTCTTGCCTGGAGAATCCCAGGGACGGGGGAGCCTGGTGGGCTGCCGTCTATGGGGTCACACAGAGTCGGACATGACTGAAGTGACTTAGCAGCAGCAGCAGCAGTGCACGCACGCAGTTGTGTTTAGTCCCTTAGAGTTTCTTTGGATTTTGTTGCTCAAGGAGATGTTTGTCCAGGTGCAAGCCCTGCAGCAAAGGGTCCAGGGCTGGCACGTCTCATCTCCATCAGGCAGGGGCGGAGCAGGTGGGTGGGCAGGATTTTGGAGACCCGCCTTTGCAAGAGAAAGTGGCCAGGACAAGGGGGAATGCTGGAGCCTCCCTCAGGTCGCCCCTCTGATGTCTTCTCCCTAATCTGGGATTCCCACTTCCCTGGCCTCCCCCTGAGCCTCTGGTCTCTGTCTCCGCAGGGCCCACCCAGCGACAACCTTCACTACACCACGGTAGTGTTTGACTCCCAGAGCCAGGATTCCAAGGCCTGCAGGATTCCCTCCGAGACGCCAGTGTACAGCGTGATTAAGAAGACATAAGCTCGTGTTTCCAGCCTTACCAACTGGAGGACTCTGAGGGTCACAGAAGGCCCAGAGCTCGGCCTTCACCCACGAACCTCCCTCCACCTATTTCCCTTGATGGTGACTGGCAAGGCAGCTGGGCTCCCCAAGGCTGCCCATCTTGCACCATCAGCCAGGCTGGCTTCACTGAGGATGTCTGGGAATGCGGTTCTGGATGGTCCCATGGGAAACCTTCCATCCCACTGGCTCTCGACATCTCTTTCCTCTCTTCTCTGCTTCATCCCAGCTCCAGGTGGCTCCAGGCAAAGGTGTGATTCCTGTGGTATGGTACCTACAAATAGCTTTGTAAACCACAGCCCCACGGAAATGTCTGGGGTTGCTGGGAAGTGGGAACTGGTGAAGAGCCAGGAGAACACAAAGGCATTGAAGACTGAGTCCTTCTCTTCTTACAGACAAGGAGACCAAGACCCAGAGAAAGGAGAGACTTGCCCACAGCTCCGAAACGAGTGGCTCACTTCTCTGGACTCTTGGGATTATTGTTACCCTAAGAGATATTAATAACATTGAAATTATCTTAAGAGAGAAGAAAAAAATTATTTAAACTTTGCAGCTGTATGTCTGGAAAATTGTATTAAAAAGTCCTTTCTTTTGAAGCCAAGTAATATTTCATTGATGTATATATCATATCATGCTTATCCATCCATTTGCCTGTCAATAGAATGCTTCTATATTTTAGCTCTTGTGAAAAATCCAAGTTATGAACTTGGTGTACAAGTATCTCTTGGAGATGCTGCTTTCAATTCTTTTGGGTGTATACCCAGAAGAGGAATTTCTGAATCATATGGTAACCTATTTTTAATTTTTGAGGAACTGCTCTACTATAACCGGCAGTAGCTGTACCATGCTACATTCCCACCACGGGTCTGCAGTTTCTTCACATTCTTTCCAACACTTTTTCTTTGTTTTTTTTTTTTTTTTTTAGTAGTGAACCTAATGCGTGGGAGGTGGTATCTCATAGCAGCTTTGCATTTCCCCAGTGATTAATGATGTTGAGCACTTTTCACGTGCTTATTGGCCATTTGTCTATCTTCACTGAAGACAGGTCTATTCGGTCATTTTGCCCATTTTCAAATTGATCTCTTTGCTGTTGTTGAGTTGTCTGTGTATTCTGGATATCCAGTCTTATCAGGTATATAATTTGCAAATATTTTCTCTCACTTTGTGGGTCAAATTTTTACTCTGTTGAAGGTGTCTTTTGAGGACAAAAATTTCAACATTTCATGAAGTTTAATTTGTCCATTTTGTTTTTGCTGCTGCTTGTGCCGTTTAGGTCATATTCAAGGTCATTGTCAAATCTGAGGTTCTGAAGATTTTGTCCTATGCTTTATTCTAAGAGTTTAATAGCTGTAGGTCTGACTAGCTAACTTTTAGATAAGAAAGGCAATCCCAAAGAGTGCTCAAACTACCACACAATTGCACTCATCTCACATGCTAGTAAAGTAATGCTCAAAATTCTCCAAGCCAGGCTTCAGCAATACGTGAACCGAGAACTTCCAGATGTTCAAGCTGGTTTTAGAAAAGGCAGAGGAACCAGAGATCAAATTGCCAATATCCGCTGGGTCATCAAAAAAGCAAGAGAGTTCCAGAAAAACATCTGTTTCTGCTTTATTGACTACGCAAAAGCCTTTGACTGTGTGCATCACAATAAACTGTGGAAAATTCTGAAAGAGATGGGAATACCAGACCACCTGACCTGCCTCTTGAGAAACCTGTATGCAGGTCAGGAATCAACAGTTAGAACTGGACATGGAACAACAGACTGGTTCCAAATAGGAAAAGGAGTAGGTCAAGGCTGTATATTGTCACTCTGCTTATTTAACTTATATGCAGAGTACATCATGAGAAATGCTGGGCTGGAAGAAGCACAAGCTGGAATCAAGACTGCTGGGAGAAATATCAATAACCTCAGATATGCAGATGACACCACCCTTATGGCAGAAATCGAAGAACTAAAGAACCTCTTGATGAAAGTGAAAGAGGAGAGTGAAAAAGTTGGCTTAAAGCTTAACATTCAGAAAACTAAGATCATGGCATCTGGTCCCATCACCTCACGGGAAATAGATGGGGAGACAGTAGAAACAATGTCAGACTTTATTTTCTTGGGCTCCAAAATCACTGCAGATGGTGATTGCAGCCATGAAATTAAAAGACCCTTACTCCTTAGAAGGAAAGTTATGACCAACCTAGATAGCATATTAAAAAGCAGAGACATTACTTTTCCAACAAAGGTCTGTCTAGTCAAGGCTATGGTTTTTCCAGTAGTCATGTATGGATGTGAGAGTTGGACTGTGAAGAAAGCTGAGCGCCGAAAAAGTGATGCTTTTGAACTGTGGTGTTGGAGAAGACTCTTGAGAGTCCCTTGGACTCCAAGGAGATCTAACCAGTCCATCCTAAAGGAGATCAGTCCTGGGTGTTCATTGGAAGGACTGATGCTGAAGCTGAAACTCCAATACTTTGGCCACCTGATGCAAAGAGTTGACTCATTGGAAAAGATCCTGATGCTGGGAGGGATTGGGGACAGGAGGAGAAGGGGACGACAGAGGATGAAATGGCTGGATGGCATCACCGACTCGATGGGCATGAGTTTGAGTAAACTCCGGGAGTTGGTGATGGACAGGTAGGCCTGGCATGCTGCGATTCATGGGGTCGCAAAGAGTCGGACACAGCTGAGCGACTGAACTGAACTGAACTGAAGCTAACTTTTTAGGCTAGCTTTGGGTTTATCCTTCTTTTTCTAACTCCTAAAGTTGTAAAGTTAGGTTTTCTTATTTGAGATCTTTGCCCTTGTTTGTAACGTAAGCATTTAACTATCCCACTTAGCACTGTTTCCGTTGTGTTCTGTACGTTTTTGTAAATGGTGTTTATCCTTCCATTCATCTTAAGTGTTTTCTAGTTCCCTTTATGATTTCTTCTTTGATCCATTGGTTGTGTATGAGGGTGCTGTTTCATTTTCACAAGTTTGTGAAATTTCCACTTTTACTTTTTTCCCTTTTCGAGTATTTATTGCAAGATGAATAAACTCAAATTTATTGGTTACATAATCAGTGTCAATTAGTTTTTTAAATTCCATCTTATAATACCATGTAATATATCGTAAGGAAAAAAAAAACTTTTTAAGCCTTGAGTAATGCCTTTACAATATGAACTGGACCAACCATCAGACATGGCTCCTTCCCATCTCAATGTGAATAAAATGCTATTAAAAAACAATGAAGAGAATCCAGTTTAACTTTTGTTATTTATTTCTAATGTCAACCTGTTCTGGTCAGAGAAGAAACTTTGTATGATGTCTATCTTTTAAAATCTATTAAGACCTAGTTTGTGGCCTCATATTTGGTCTATCCTGGAAAATGTCCCATGTGCACTCTTGAGAATATGTGTGTTGGGTTGAAGTGTTTTGCTATGTCTGTGAGATCTAGTTAATTTACTGTGTTGTTAAGCTCTCTATTTCCTTACTTATCTTCTGTCTGGTCGTTCTGTCCATACTGAGAGTGGGATATTGAAGGCTCCAGCTATTATCGTAGAACACTATGTCTCCCTTCGATTCCATGGGTTGTTGCTCTGTATATCCTGATGGTCTGTTGTGAGGTGCCGAATGGTACCCACGTTTATGTTGTATGAGACAGATAAACCTGAAGGTCTTTAGGTTTGTTGGAGTTTCTGCCACTTACAGGAAGCTCCATTTCAAACTGACATAGTACTCTTGCTCACAGTCTTTTCCTATTTTGCCAGGGATGTTTGCTAAAACTTCACCATCCTTGCAGACGGAGGGGATGTTGGTTTGGAAGTCCTCCAACATGTTCTGATCAAGTCCGTATACATCCAGCTAGTCACTGGCTCAACAAAAGTTATCTGAACACTCATGAAAGTCACAGTGTGAGTCGCTCAGTCATGTCCAACTCTTTGCAACCCCATGGACTGTAATCCAGCAGGCTCCTCTGTCTTTGTAATTATCCAGGAAAGAATATTGGAGTGGGTCACCATTCCCTTCTCCAAGGAATCTTCCCGACCCAGGGATTGAACCTAGGTCTCCTGCATGGCAGGCAGATTCTTTACCGTATGAGCCACAGGGCTTGACTACTCACTGATGCTACTAAATGCAGCAGTGAAAATATAGCAACGAACACAGTAGTGAAAAAGATGCATCATACCTGTTCTCAGAGAGCTTGCAGTCTAGTAGGAGTGGTATTAAATTATGAAACAATCAGAGGAATAGCCCGATGGCCTCATGCAGCTGTGAAGCCTGGTCACGGCACATGGGAGTTGGAACCCTTCATGTACAAGACGGGGTTGAGTGTGTTCCCTGAAGCTGGGCGATGTGGAGTCCTGGCAACGAGACTTGAAAGGTGGGCATAAAGGAAGCTATACCAGCCCTCAAGTGCCCAGTAGCTCAGTCGTGTCTGACTCTGCAACCCCGTGGACTGTACCTGCCAGGCTCCTCTATCCACAGGACTTCCCAGGGAAGAACACTGGAATGGGTGCCATTTCCTCCTCTAAAAGATCGTCTCAACCCAGGGATGGAACCCGAGTCTCCTGCATCTCCCGCATTGGTGGGCGGATTCTTTGCCACTGAGCCACCTGGGAAGCCCCGAAGGGCATCGAGAGACCCCATAATGTGAACAGGGGCTCAGTCATGGACTGTGCAGAGTAAGCACTCAGAAACATTCGTTGACATGAACTGAATCCAGTCCAGTCATATTCCAAGCCTGATCTAAAATAACCCTTAGAGACATTCTGTTTCTAATCACAGAGTGACCCCTGCAGGGTGGTTTAAGACACAGAAGGACATGGTAGAAGATAGAATCAAAGATCCAAGAGATTATCTGCAAGACCCTTTCTCCCCAAGTGGGCGTCCCTGGTGGCTCAGACGGTAAAGAATCTGTCTGCTATGCATGAGACCTGGGTTCGACCCCTGGGTCGGGAAGCTCCCCAGGAGAAGGAAATGGCTACCCACCCCAGTATTCTTACCTGGAGAATCCCACTGACAGAGGAACCTGGCGGACTACAGTCCATGGATCACAAAAAGTTGGACACAACTGAGCGACTTTCACTTCTCCTCAAGTGGAGTGAATTTGAAATATTTATTTAGTCTGAGTTTTCACCAATTATAAATCTTCTGCAGGAAGCAAATCTCTGAGTGTCAGTCAAAAGAAGTGATGCCAGCTGCTGTAACAGCCACAAAAGTGAAATTTGCTCAGTCATGTCTGACTTTTTGTGACCCCATAGACTATACAGGATCTTTATCCATCAGAGGGCAGACAAAATGAAAACCATAATCACAGAAAACTAAACAAACTGATCACATGGATCACAGCCTTGTCTAACTCAATGAAACTATGAGTCACACTGTGTAGGGCCACCTAAGATAGACGGGTCATGGTGGAGAGTTCTGACGTGGTCCATTGGGGAAGGGAATGGCAAACCACTTCAGTGTTCTTGCCTTGAGAACCCCATGAACAGTATGAAAAGACAAAAAGATAGGACACTGGAAGATGAACTCCCCAGGCCAGTAGGTGCCCAATGAGGTGGTTGGATGGCATCACCAACTCCATGGATGTGAGTTTGAGCAAGCTCCAGGAGTTGGTGGTGGACAAGGAAGCCTGGTATGCTGCAGTCCATGGGGTCACAAAGAGTTGGACATGACTGAGCTACTGAACTGAACTGGACTATATAATCCATGGAATTCTTCAGGCCAGAATATTGGAGTGGGTAGCTGTTCCCTTCTCCAATGCATTTTCCCAACCCAGGGATCGAACCCAGGTCTCTCACATTGCAGGATTTTTTACCAGCTGAGCCACCAGGGAAGCCCAGGAATACTGGAGTGGGTAGCCTGTCCCTTTTCCAGCGGATCTTTCCGACCCAGGAATAGAACTGGGGTCTCCTGCATTGCCAGCGGATCCTTTTCCAGCTGAACTACCAACCACAACCACAACAGTAAAACTGTGCGGCATGGCCAGGGAGGGCAGATCAAGATGGTATCTGCCGTAGCCACACACCGTCCCCCCTCCCTGCCTCCACCCCGTGACTCTCTAAGGGGTGATTTTCCCAGTGTAGACTGCCCATCGTGGTGGCGACCCCCCGGGAGCCCTTAATATCATTTCCTGACAGTGGGTCTCAGCCGAGACCATCCGAGAAGGTCTAACAGCATGAGGGAAGGGGCAGGCTCTCCACATCTTCCCCCAGGAGTCTCGTTAATCTACACACATTTGCCCAACTTCCTTCCAGGAAGCTCTGCATACCAAAGGACATTGGGAAAGGCAATTTCTGCAAGGCAGATATGTTTCTAATTTCTTTTATGGCTTTCCTCCAGGGACCCCGCGGGTACATTCCTCATAATTGCATCAGGAAGAGTGGCAACCTGGTGACCTGGCTGAACAAAGATCTGCTCGAGGGTGATATGTCCAGAAATGCCTCAACCTACATTTGACTGAACTTCATTTTTTAAGTTGTATTAATAAAAATTAGGCAACGTATTACACAATCGAAAACTCAAAATTTACAAGAGAATATGCAGTGAAAATCAGGGTCCTTATTCTTCCTGTCTCTAGTCATCCAGAAGTAACATTAGTATTTCTTATATTTCTCCCCTTTGGATTATATAACACACATCCGAAGTGGTAAAGAATCCACCTGCAGTGAATCAGTGGGGCTTATGATGTAACAACATATCAATATTTGAAGATATTGGTACTTGATATCCTGTTAAGGAAAGTTGGCTCCAAATTTTAAGCTGGAAAGTCACTGGAATAACTGTTAAGAATCACGACTACATGATATTTTCGATTTCTGGTACGTGTGTGAAGAATTGTGTACAAATTGAAATGTCTGTGTAGTGATCCTCAAAACAACCAATAAAATCTCGGTTATAAAAGAAAAAAAAAAAAAAAAAAAGAATCCACCCGCAGTGCAGAGACACAGGTTTGATCCCTGGGTTGGGAAGATCCCCTGGAGAAGGAAAGGCTACCCACTCCAGGATTCTTGCTGGGAAATCCCACGGACAGTGGATCCTGGTGGGCTGTAGTCCATGAGGTCACAAAAGAGTCTGATACAACTGAGCAACTAAACAACAATATGTATATAGATGATATAGACGATGATGTATATATATATATACGTTATGTATGACATGATTATATGTGTCTGACCTTCAATTCAGTTTTCTTATCTGTAAAATGGGGAAATAGCCCTAGAAACCTTTGTTTGTGGTGAAGATAAAATGAAATAGCAGGGTACCTAAATGACATAACACAGTAATAATCAATGCAGCTGATATAAAACCCTACCCCTGCCCATAGAGAGTTAGTCCCCTGTTACCTTTTTCTCCCCCGTCCTCCAAGACAAACCATCATCCCCTAAACCGGCCTCTGCTCGTCCTTCTTACTTTCAAGCAAGTGATGCCGGAGATGCTGAAGTATCAGAGCCTTGACTTGAGAGGAGGACTCTGTTGACCCTGAGTCATCACCTCCTGGTGGGACTGGAAGAGTCTGGGGGGAATCCTTTATCCACAAGGGGGCCAACCACTGCGCTTGCCTCCGCCCCCCATGACACAGAGAAAATAAAATTAAAGGGAAAAAATACTGTGCTGTGGGAAAGTAGTTTTGACATGCTAATCGATGCAGTCTTGTAGTTCCTGGCAGTTCCTTCTAATCCATTAGATCCACTGGGTTTACTGCCCTTAAGGAAGCAGGGCACCGCAAAAAAGGCAGAGGGTAAAGGTTACTTGCCTTTGTGGTTCCAAATCAGTCCATGCTCTGTTGAAAGAGGAAGAAATGTGCCCAGACCATAGATCTGAGGGAAGAGACAGGAGGGAAGGAAAGCTTTCCAGCCTCAGACCAGAAAAGGGAGGCCTGGATGGGGGTGGGAGGAGGAGGATTTGGCAGGGACGAGGGCGGGACCCCGATTTGGGGCTGTCCAGAGAACCAGCGGCTCTGCAGTTCAAACCGAGGCGGCCCTGGACCCACCGAGGCAGGGAGGTGTGAGCTCTTGAAACGTGCTCGTTCTAAATCGAATTGGGCTGTGAGTCTAAGAAGACTTGATGCAAATAAGAGGATGCATTTAGAATATCTCATTAATAACAATGATTACATTTTGAAATGATAATATTTGGGGTATACTGTGTTTAAACCTATTGCTAAAATCAATTTCACTGGCTTCTTGCTTCTTTTCCTTCCATCTTTCCTTCTAGAGGAACGGGTGAGCTGAGGATTACTCACACAGCGGAACGTTTCACAGAAGTGAAAGCAAATTGGCTTCTTTGTTTTAGAGAAGAGGAGCCACAGGCCAGAGAGGTAAACCTGAAATGACAAATGCCACTCAGATAGGCAATGGAAAATCTGAATCTTGCATCCAGGACTCCTGGGATCTTAGTGCTTAGAAAACAAAACCCTATATTATTTTAAAACAATTTCAAATTTGCAGAAAAATCATGAAAACAGTACATAGTATCCCTATATATCCTTTATCCAGATTCACCCTTAATAAAAACCATTTTGCCACATTCACTTTGTTCTTCCGTTTACACATAACTTTTTCCTGAATAATCTGTGTGTCGGTTGCTTACATGATGTCTTTTGGACTAAGCCTGCTACAGCCAGATGCCCTTCTCATGTCTTTGGATCCCAGTGGTGTCCGATAAAGTCCTTCCCCAGTCGTGTCTTGCCTTCATTTTACAGTTCAAATTCCCCTTCAAAATACAGCACTGTGTTTGGCACAGGCTACCTGCATGGTAAATATTTGCAGTATTAAATGTGAGTGAAAGTGTTCAGTTGTGTCTGATTTTTTGCGACTCTATGGACCGTAGCCCACCTGGCTCCTCTGTCCATGGAATTCTCCAGGCAAGAATACTGGAGTGGGCTGCCATTCCCTTCTCCAGAGGATCTTCCTGACCCAGGGATTGAACCTGGGTCTCCTGCATTGCAGGCAGATTCTTTACTGTTTGAGCCACCAGGGAAGGGGAAGGGAAGCAGTTTTCAATCCTGTTAGGTTAATCATCTATTCAGGCTTCCCAGGTGGCGCTGGTGGTAAAGGGCCCGCCTGCCAATGCAGGAAACAAAAGAGACCAATCCCTGTTCTTGCCCGGAGGACCCCAAGGACAGAGGAGCCTGGCGGGCTGCAGTCCAGAGAGTCACAAGCAGTCAGACAGGCCTGAAGGCACTTTTTTAGCACACGCAGCACACAGTCATATATTCACAACTGGTCTAAGGGGTTGAAAGGTATTTCTAAATTAGCCAGAGTCCTTTAGAAAGATGACCCAGGGCTGACTCACTCAGGGTTAAGAAAATGACTTTAAAACTGTTTCCCTACCCCACCCCCGCCCCCAAACCGCATCTATTTTTAAATCTCTCTCCACCAAATTGGTTGCATAAACCCTCGGCACTGGAGCAAGGAAGGAGGACTGGACAGCCGTGTGTCTCCACCTTGTGGCCATATTTGGAGTCACACATTCTGCACACCAAGCCCGTTTTCATGCTCCAGCCAGTGTGTCAAGGCAGAAGAAATTCTGTATTTTCCGGATCAGTGCAGCTGAGAAGGGGAAGGGCTTGAAGGAGGAGACAGGACAGGACAACTCCCACTCAGCTTTGCAATGCCTCCTTTGCCACTCCCATCCCTTCGATGTCACTGTGCTGAAAGGAAAGTCGACTCCTCCTCAAATTTGGCTTCTCTTGTTAGGTACCCAACCGCCTTTTCCTAGTCCCTGGATCGTCCCCAGCCTGACTTCAGCAGGTCAAAGGGAAGGGCAGTCACAGCTCCTGTGGCTGATACAATGGATCTGGGGTCAGACGGAGCAGGTCTGAGGTCTCACCTCTGCCCAGACCCACTCCAGGATTTGGGACTGTCACCCAAGGTCGCTGAGACGGTTTTCTCATCCAACAACGGCCCAGTGGCCCTTTAGTGCTTTCACCCTCACCAGGCTCAGACGCAAGCTCTTTCTTTTTTTTTTTTAATAATAATAATAATTGTTTATTTATGGCTGTGTCGAGTCTTCACTGTAGCTTGTGGGATTTTAGTCCCCAGACCAGAGATCCATCCTGTGTCTCCTGTATCGGAAGGTGGAGTCTTAGCCACTGGACAGACAGGGAAGTCCCAGCAAGCTCTCCTTAAAGGTTCATTCCACCCTGCCCGTCTGCCATCCACTTTGTTTAGTTGCCTCTGAGACCTCCTCCAGGTGGCCTTGACCTGGATTCTCAATGTCTGAAAATTGTTGTTGTTCAGTTGCCCAGTCGTGTCCAATTCTTTGCAACCCCATGGACCTCAGGCCGCCAGGCTGCCCTGTCCCTCACCATCTCCTGGAGTTTGCCCAGGTTCATTTCCATTGCATGGGGGATGCCATCCAGCCATCTCACCCTCTGACGCCCTCTTCTCCGTCCGCCCTCAATCTTTTCCAGCATCAGGGACTTTTCCAATGAGTCATCTGTTCACATCAGATGCCCAAAATACTGGAGCTTCAGCTTCAGCATCAGTCCTTCCAGTGAGTATTCAGGGTTGATCTCCCTTGAGATTGACTGGCTTGATCTCCTTGCTGTCCAAGGGACTTCCAGGAGTATTCTCAGCGCCACAGCCGGAAGACATCAATTCTTTGGCATTCTGCCTCTTTCCCGTCTACCTCTCACAACCGTACATGACCACGGGGAAGACCACAGCCTTGCCTAAGTTACTTGTCTGAAAGTTACTGGCTGCCATTCCTTTGCTATAACGCTCTTCCCAGAGCCTTTGAATTTGACCCTCAGGACTCTTGCCCTCTCTTTACAGGCTGCGAATCCAGGCCACCTGGGGCAAATGAGTCACAACACACCCTGAAGCCTAAGCCAGGGGCAAACCCTGGGTTCTCGCATGTCTGGAGGAAAAGTGTAAAAAGCAAATGACAGTGCTCCCAGGGTTGCTGAGGGTCGCCACGTGGACCCACCGAATAGAGGCCCGAACCAAAGAGCATTCTCCCTATAAGAGCCTTACCTTCCTCCCTCTCCCTGTCCTCCTTCCTTTCCTTCTGTCTTCCTTTCTCTCATTCTTCCTCCTTCCCTCCCTCCCCTTCCTTTCTCTTTATCAGTAATTGTTAAGCAAATCTGCAGTGCACCAAGACCTTTATTTTAATAGTTACAGGTGGGAGCATAGCTAGTCACTCTTGAAAGGTAAAACCCAACAGCCCGGGTTGGTTGACTTCTATGATGAAATAGCCCAGTCAACCTCAGCCGCCTTATGCAAGCTGTAATAACAAGTTGTGTATTTACAAATAATACATTAAAACAAGCTGTAAGGATGCTGGCTGCACCAGCCAGGCTGTAACTGTTCACTTATTAGTGATGTGAAGTGAACTGTTTAATGACCGATGTTGGCGTCGGTTTGTTAGTATGTCGGTTCAGTTCAGTTCAGTCACTCAGTCGTGTCCAAATCTGTGACCCCATGGACTGCAGCACGCCAGGCCTCCCTGTCCATCACCAACTCCCAGAGCTTGCTCAAACACATGTCCATCGAGTCAGTGATGCCATCCAGCCATCTCATCCTCTGTCGTCCCCTTCTCCTCCCACCTTCAATCTTTCCCAGCATCAGGGTCTTTTCAAATGAGTCAGCTCTTCACATCAGGTGGCCAAAGTATTGGAGTTTCAGCTTCAGCATCAGTCATCCAATGAGCACCCAGGACTGACCTGCCTTAGGATGGACTGGTTAGATCTCATTGCAGTCTGAGGGACTCTCAAGAGTCTTCTCCAACACCACAGTCTAAAAGCATCAATTCTTCTGTGCTCAACTTTCTTTATAGTCCAATTCTCACATCCATACATGACCACTGGAAAAACCATAGCCTTGACTAGATGGAACTTTTTCAGCAAAGTAATGTCTCTGCTTTTTAATATGCTGTCTAGGTTGGTCATAGCTTTTCTTTCAAGAAGCAAGCATTTTTTAATTTCATGGCTTTAGTCACCATCTGTAGTGATGTTTGGAGCCCCCCAATATAAAATCCCTCACTGTTTCCATTGTTTCCCCATCTATTTGTCATTGTTAGTGTGTGCAGGTGGCTAAATCTGGAAGCAAGTGGAAAGGAGACATGATGGTTATAAAGGAGCGGGGAGGTTGGGTTGACGAGGGTCTCTAAGCATCTAACACTCAGTAAACTGAACTCAAGGTGAAAGTCGCCATCAGGACTCAAAGACGCAGAGAACAAACAAGTGGTTACCAGTGGGGAGGGGGAGGGGGGAGGGCAAGAAAGTCACAGAGGATTAAGAGATACAAACGTCTACGTGTAAAATAAATAAGCTACAAAGATGCATCGTACGGCCCAGAGAGCAGAGCCCCCACTTTATAATAACTATGAATGGAGTATAGCCTGTAAACCTCGCGAGGCACGGGTCTCGCTGGTGGCTCAGCGGTGAAGAACCTGCCCGTCAGTGCAGGAGACACGGGCTCGATCCCCGACCCGGGAAGTCCCGGGCTCCGCTGCATGAGCGGCCGCCGCCACGAGAAGCCCACACACCACGAGGGGAGGGCGGCCCCCACTCGCCACAACCAGAGAAAAAGGCCCGCACATCGGCGAAGACCCAGCACAGCCAAAGATAAATGAATTTTGAAAAGAAAACTTGGGAATCACTATATGGCACACCCACAACCTATAATATTGTACATCAACTCTACTCCCTAAAGAGGAAGTCACTTGCGGATGGTCAGTTGACTAAGCAGCTCTTCACTTCCGCAGAAGCAGGACCATCCTCACAGAGTGTGGGGTGGGTCAGACACGGGCCACACTCCCCAGATCATCAAACTCGGGGGCTGCCAGCTGACCCAAGGGATGTGGGGTCAGGAGAAAGGGCTGCCTGAAGTTCTCTACAGATGTCAGGGAAAGAGCTCTCCGGCTTTCTGTCCTTGTCACCGATGAAGCTGAAACAGTATCATCCTCACCAAGGCCAGAGCTGGCCACTCAGCATCTCAGGAGAAATTTGGTGGATGTGTGTGTGTTGGGGGTGTGTGAGAGAGAGACAGACAGACAGAGAGACAGACAGAGAGACAGACACACACAGAGGTTCAAGACGGGAGAGATCAAAAATCCAAACATCCGTCCTTGGCCATCACAGAGCACGTTTGTGTACCCACGTATAAAATATATCTGTGACTGTAGCTGTTGGGAAAAAATCCCATCAGTGGAACCTTTTTTAAGTCTTTGCTGAATGTGCTACAATATTGCCTCTGTTTTATACTTTGGTTTTTTGGCCGTGAGGTACATGGGGTCTTAGCTCCCGGATCAGGGATCCAACCTGCACACCCTGCATTGGAAGGCCAAGCCTTAATTACTGAACCACCAGGGAAGTCCCTGGGAACTGTTTATTTCGATAGATATTGACAGGTAGACTTTCAAAAGGCCTAGCCCTCTGACTTTCCCATTAAGAATACCCCGCAGAGCCCATTTCCCTTCATTCTTGCCCATCTTAGATATTTTCAAAAGTCTATTTTAATTTTACTGTGATTGTAGATAATACTATCAATTTGCATTCCCTTCCTTAGGAGTGACGTCAAACCCATTTTCCCGTGTAGGGACCGCTTTAATTTCTTTCCCTGTGGTCTTTGCACCCTGCTCCAGGGCAGCAGACCAGTGCATGCAGGGAGCAGAGCCCAAGTTCACATGCCCGAGGAAACAGTCCAGTCTCCGTCGGGAGCTCTGGACAGAACCTGGCCAGGAAAGAGTGCCGATCGCAGGACTTCCTGCCTTTCTGGAGCTCTGGCTTGGGGACCAACGCCTGCCCCTACCCTTGTCACTGAAGCATCTTTGTTCCTGGGTACAGAGCTCCAGGGGGTCGACCTCAGGAGCACCCACTCTCTACCCACAGATGTTGGAGGTACTAAGTCCTCCAATTCCAAATTCTTGCCTGGCAGAGGCAACATAGCCTGGTCAGTGATTAGAGAGGCCCAGACCAGGTGTCAGGAAATGGGCCTCCTCTCCCGGCTTGGCATCATGTGGGAAGTCGGGGTTGGCTAGGGTGGGATAAATCATGCATCATCCATTTCACAGATGTTAAAACTGAGGCCCAAAGAGGTAAAAGGATGCACCCAAGCCTGCACTGCTTGCCTGGAGCCTGGATTCTGGACCAGGCTCTAAAGGGACCTGAGTCTATTCTTTCTTTTTCTTTAATTGAAATACAGTCGATTTACAATGTTGTGTTAGTTTCTGGCGTACAGTATACTGAATTCCTTCACGTATGAAGTGGGGCGGAGACTGGCCTTGCCCAGCAGCCAGAGTTATTGAGAAAAATGGGGCAGCGGACGTTGTAAAATGGGGTTTGCACTGTTTGCACACTCCGTGCGTGTGTGTGCCTGTATGTGTGTGTGACAAAACGCTATCACTGACCTGTGATGTAAGTTTCCTTCCCACCCCTGATCAGTGGGGTGGATGCTGTCTGACCTACCTCCTTGAACTTTTCTCCTTGCTGTTGAATTTTAGGCTCAGCACAGCAATTTAGGTCCATCTAGTCAAAGGTCTGTCTGGTCAAGGCTATGGTTTTTCCAGTGGTCATGTATGGAGGTGAGAGTTGGACTGTGAAGAAATCTGAGCGCTGAAGAATTGATGCTTTTGAACTGTGGTGTTGGAGAAGACTCTTGAGAGTCCCTTGGACTGCAAGGAGGTCCAACCAGTCCATCCTAAAGGAAATCAGTCCTGAATATTCATTGGAAGGACTGATGCTGAAGCTAAAGCTCCAATACTTTGGCCACCTGATTCAAAGAACTGACTCACTGGAAAAGACCCTGATGCTTGGAAAGATTGGGAGGTGGGAGGAGAAAGCACGACAGAGCATGAGATGGCTGGATGGCATCACCGACTCAATGGACGTGAGTTTGAGTAAACTCCAGAGATTGGTAATGGAGAGGGAAACCTGGCGTGCTGCACTCCATGGGGTCTCAAAGAGTCAGAAACGACTGAGCAACTGAACTGAACTGACAGCAGTTTAATCAGGAAGTGTGGGAGTGATGCTGAGATGAGATCGAGGAGAATGCATGTGAGTAGCTTGAGGATCCAGACCCCAGCAGGCAGAAGGACGCACCGGTCTGCTTGGGATCGCTCCACCTCATGAAGTGGGCCATGGGCACCCAGAGGTTTTGTCTGGTTGGACCAATCTCCCCACGTCTGAAGAGGATGGATGTAGGAGACAGTGAGGAGGCCTCCTCGTGTTACATCCCTTGAGTGAATTTACCCAGGCGTAGTCCTCATCCTTGCAAATCTAGAACCCAGACTCCAGCCAGACAAGCAGAGATGCTCAGACTCCACCATGACTCAGCTCAAAGGATTCATTTTGGGGATAGTCCCTTCCGGAACCTGAATGTCTTGACCCCATGTCTCTAGGCAGGCTTCAGGGCCCCTCTCCAGTTTTCTGGACTCAGTTACCTGGGGGGTTGCCTAAATCATGAAATAGGCAGAAGGTAGTTCATAAGCCTGGGTTAGAACTGGTGTCACTCCGCTGGGGCATCTCCTTCTGCAGCTGGGCTGGCCTCAAGTGGCCCTCATCGTCTCTATCTTTCTTTGTATTCCAAATATTCTGCAGTTGGCATCATGTTCTTTGTTCAAATAGAGTTTCTCGACCTTGGCTCTGTTTATTTCCTTTGAGTGATTCATTTTTTATCTGTCTCCCAGGGTTAGCCTTTCTTAGCTAGATTTTTATTATTTTTCTTTTGTTTTTCCCTACTTTTATTATCACGAATTCTTTCTTCTTCTTCACCTTCTCCCATCTCTTCCCCTCCCCCTTTATTTTCTTCCTTTTTTTTTTTTTTTTTTTTTGGCCACACCATGCAGCATGCGGGATCTTAGTTCCCTGACCAGGGATCGAACCCTCGCTCCTTGCACTGGAAGTGTTTAACCATTTTGGTTTTCATGACAACCAAAAGCATCTCGGACATTGACAAATGTCCCCTCATTGTCTCCGGTTGAAAACTTCTGGTTTAAAGGGTTTGCTTGATTTATTAAAGTTTGAAGTTGCGACTTCCCTGGGAGTCCAATGGTTAAGACTCCCTGCTTCCACTGCAGGGGCACTAAGAGCCCACAAGCCGTGCGGTTTGTTCGGAAAAAAAATGTGAAGTCAGATCAAGACATTGGTCCTTTGAGCCTGGCAAACATTCCATGTGTCTTCCTAAACTCCTCCTCCCTGCCGCCCAACACTGAGTCTTATTCTAAGTGAACTCCTCCCCACAGGGGCAGGCTCCCTCTCTCGTACTGACACCCCCTCATTGTCTGTCGTTTCCTCATTTATTGACTATTTACTAGATACCAGGGGGTGTCCACACTGGGGATGGAGAAACAGACGAGATAAGCACGGTTCCTGCTTCACGGCTTCCCTCTTTCTGCTCATCAGCGCGGAGAACAAGCACTTGTGGGTGCCGGCCGTGCAGAGAAGGCTCAGGCTTTCTCGGAGTTTACAATGAAAAAGCTGTTAGGAGACGCTGCGTCTGTATCTCCACTGCACACAGGACATTAGGAGGAGGGCGGCAGTGAAACCAGAGGCAAAATGTCACAGCCGCGCAAGGAGCGCAGTCCACACATCCTGATCCCGCTTCGACGCCCTTTCCTTTAAAAATATTTATTTAGTTTTGACACTGTCAAGTCTTGCTTGCCACACGCAGGATCCTCGCTTCAGTGCTTGAGCTTCTCTCTAGTTGTGACTCGTGGACTCAGGAATTGTGACTCGTGGACTCAGCAGTCGTGGTTCATGGACTCAGCCGCTATGGCGAGTGGGTTTAGTTGCCCCGAGATGTGTGGGATCTTAGCTGCCTGACCAGGGATAAGACGCGTCTCCCCTGCATTGGCAGGTGGATTCTTAACTACTGGACCACCAGGGCAATTGCTCCCATGTTTTCTTGGTCCCCATTATTCAGGATTGGATGTGTTTGCCCCTATAAGATCAACTCCCAGACTTTCTCAGGGCACCTTAGGAACCCAGGCTTATCAAATGATGTGCAAATCCAAGGTTTTTGGTTTTTTTTTTAAGTCTAAAATCTTTACTTTTTAATCTGAAAGGGCCCAAAAAGGTTACCCAGGAGAGGAAAGACTAGAAAATCCTTACAGGATCCATCCTGATTTATCCTCAGAAATTCTGGGCTTCTCAGTACGATGTTTGATCACCTTAACTCTCTGACCCAACCCTGTCCCTTTAGTCTCATATCCCCTCTTCCCGCCACCCTGAAGCCCAGCCCTCTCCATTTCCCTAAGCAGGGCTGGGGGCAGCCTTAGAATACTCCGTTTCTAGCTCTTGCGTGTCTTGATATAAAAACAGCAGCAAATCCCAATCTTATGTGGATTTTACCCCAGTGCTATTAAAATTTTTCTATTGGCCACCTTAAAAACACTTAAAAAAAGTTGAAATTAACTTTAGTAGTATTACTCGATACACTGGAGATATACTCTTGAGAGTCCCTTGGACTGCAAGGAGATTCAACCAGTCCATTCTAAAGAAGATAAGTCCTGGGTGTTCACTGGAAGGACTGATGCTGAAGCTGAAACTCCAATACTTTGGCCACCTGATGCAAAGAGCTGACTCATTGGAAAAGACCCTGATGCTGGGAAAGATTGAGGGCAGGAGGAGAAGGGGACAACAGAGGATGAGATGGCTCGATGGCATCATCGACTCGATGGACATGGGTTTGGGTGGACTCCGGGAGTTGGTGATGGACAGGGAGGCCTGGCGTGCTGCGGTTCATGGGGTTGCAAAGAGTCGGACACGACTGAGCGACTGAACTGAACTGAACTGACTCGATACACTCAAAATATTATTTCAGTGATATTGGAGATATTTTAAATTCTTTTTTCCATAGCAAGTCTTCAACACCTAGTGAGTATTTGACACTTGCAGCATACCTCAAGGCAGACCACACGAGCTCGGCAGCCGCATGTGTCCTGTGGCCGCCATATCGGTCTGGATGCTGGTTACCTGGCTCCCAAACCTCCAGCCCAGATCTCCTCGGTGTTTCTTTTTCCTCTACTTTCTTCCCCCACCTCCTCCATCTGTGTCTTAATTTCAAGTATTAAAAGAGGCAGCAGTGGCAGAAAACTCCGAGTTTGTATTTAAACTACAGAAAGTGTCAGCTCTCCCGACTCCCCATCACAGCCCCCGCCTGCCTCTGGCCAGCTGCCCTTCCCCTCTAAGATTCTCACTTTTTCTCCTTGTGATCAGGGCAATGTCCTAAATAAAAGTCTTCAAAGCGAAGATTCTACCCATCTTTCTGGGTAGTTTGACGACTAGGGTGTGATTGGTGTCGGATTTTTTTTTTTCCTTCCCACAAGAGATTAGTTTGGGACTTTCCTGGTGGTCCAGTGGTTAAGAATTGCCTTGTAATGCAAGGGTATGTAGGTTGATCTCTGGTCCGGGAACTAAGCCCCCATGTGGAGCAGCAGAGATGACTGGCGGAGGAGGAGCGGGGGGAGGGCAGTGCGCAGCAGCAAGGGGATGGGAGAGGCCTGCCCAGAGGGACCTCTGGGCAGAGGTCCCCAGAGGGTCCCAGAGGGACCCAAGCTCCAGGTCTCCCCCCTGCTGACTCTCCCATTGTGAGTGTTGGGGGGACTCAGGACAGCCCCCAGAGGTGCATCTGCACGCCCCTTCTGGGAGGAAACTTGACTCCCAGCTTCACAGGAAGCAGGGTCCACAGATAAGGACAGAAACTAAGCCAGCCATGAGGATCTAAGAAGTTTGGGGCAAGTGGAACAAAGCCAGGCGGGCAAGCCAGCTGTGGAGAACGAAGCTGCAGAGAATAGGTGAGGGAAGTGCTGAAAACTCACTCTTTTCGCCTCATTTATTAAGAAAACAGGCCTTCCCTAGTGGCTCAGATGGTAAAGAAGCTGCCTGCAATGCAGGATACCCGAGTTCCATCCCTGGGTCAGGAAGATCCCCTGGAGACAGGCGTGGCTACCTGCTCCAGTATTCTTGCCTAGAGAATCCCACGGACAGAGGAGCCTGGTGGGCTATAGTCCATAGGGTCGCACAGAGTCAGACACGGCTGAAGTGACTCAGCACGCACTCATTAGGAAAACATTGTTCAGGGAGCATCCATCATCCAGAAGAAAGCTCCCAGAGTCCTGGCTTGGGCTCCTGTTGATTCTCTCGCCCCGACTCGCTTCTCTCTGCTCTGGGTGAACTTCCTCTGTGGTTGCACAGAAGCTCAGAAGTAAAGGCCCGTGAATAGGAGCTCACAGGGAAGGAGAAGTGCTTTCCTCTAAAAATAGCAATCCGCATCCACTCTCTACCTCGGCCAGCTCTTGGTTACAGAACCCTCTAAAACCACACACGAGGAACCATCTGAGTCTCCAGCTATTGGAGGACATGAGGGCTTGGTTGCCAGGCTCCTGCTAGAAACACATTGGCTGGGAAATACCATCCCAGCTGTAGTGCTGACCTATTTCATTTCTGTCTCTCTCCCTGCCCTGGAGAGTGGGCGTATTAGTCAAGTGTTGCCTGACAACTTTCGTTGGAACCCAAGAGGCAATTCCCAGAAGCATGAGTGTGTGTGTGATTTTATGTGTGTGTGTGTGCATGAGTGGGTGCGTGTGTGTGTGTGTGTGGCAGAGATGGGGTTCAGGACAGACAGGGGATGCCTACTCCAGTGGATTTTCTTTGATGACATTGTGTGAGTAACAACTCACCCACAGTTTCTCCATAGAGATCAGGGGCTAACTGAATATCAGCTGCAAAGAATGGTGGGAAAATCACTGTCACTGGTGATTGGCGTTTAGCGACCGCCAATGGCCCCTCAGCCACCTGAGCTGATGAGGCAGCTGGACTCTGGCTTTGCCTCCTGCAGCGCAGAGCTGCTATGTCACCTGACTTGGAGAGTCTTCAGTCAGTTCAGTTCAGTCTCTCAGTCCTGTCCCACTCTTTGCAACCCCATGGACTGCAGCATGCCAGGCCTCCCTGTCCACCACCAACTCTGGCTCAAATTCTGTCCTTTCTGAAAATGTGCAGGCCCATCACTGACCAGAACGTTAAACCAAGTGTATGTAAAGTGGGAGGTTTCTCATTGGCCAAAGGACAAAGAGAGGGGATTACAGTACCCCAGGGAGGTGGCGGAGGGGGTGTCCCAGCCACCTTATTGGGGACGGGGAAGAGTCCCTTCTCCTTTCCCCCCAGGTGAAGCATCTTCCAGTGGCCTCTCCGGGCTGAGAACCAGGGCCCACCTATTAGGACACAGGGCAGGATGGACGGGTCTTCACAGGTGTTCAAAGAGAAACATTCTGCACAGAACTTGGGAGTGGAATGTGGTTGGTGGGGGAGTGGGGAGGGGCGGGGCGGGTGGGAGGGCGCTGGGTGAGGCCCAGCGGGGAGGAATGGGAGAGGCTGACCAAAGGGGACAGACTTCCAGGTCTGAGATGAGTAAATCTGGGCTCTAAGAGTACGGAGACTTCAACTCATCAGACTGCTGTATGCTGGGGATTTGTAAGTGGGTAGATCTCATGTTCTCACTGCACAAAAAATATTAAAACTGATTAAAACAATAAGTGTGTAAAGTGACTGTTAACTTGATTGGGGTGCTCATTTCACAATGTATATGTACATTAAATTATCACATTATGCACATTTAAAAAAATCACATTTACACCTTAAATATACACAGCTTTTATTTGTCGCTGTTGAGTCGCTTGGTTGTGTCCGACTCTTTGAGACCCCATGGACTGTATCCCACCAGGCTCCTCTGTCCATGGGATTCTCCACGCAAGAATATCGGAGTGGGTTGCCATTTCCTTCTCCAGGGGATCTTCCTGACCTAGGGATTGAACCTGCGTCTCCTGTGTTGGCAGACAGGTTCTTTACCACTGAGCCCGCAGGGAAGCCCAGTAAAGCTGGGGGAACAACCAGAGGGAAACGTTCCAAACGTGTGTCTATCCGCGTGCTTGCCTGTGTAGGTGTGGAGGCATGCATCTCAGGGGGAGCTGTTTCTCCTCAGTGAAGTGTGTGCGGACTGTGACCCGAGTGACAGAGAGAGACCGAGTCCCAGGGGGTCCTTGACGCACGTGATGTGCTTCAAAGAGGTGAGTTTCCCTCAGACATTTTAAATTATTATGCTGTTTTACAGAATATAACTTTTTTTTTAACTTTCGAGCCACACAGCATGTGGGATCCTAGTTTCCCAACTGGGCGTCAAACCCACAGCCCCTGCAGGGGAAGCTCCGAGTTCTAACCACTGAACCAGCAGGGCAGCCCCCAAAGGACATCACTTCAGAGAGGCAACAAGATTTCCCTCAGACAACTTTAATTAACCTGATGCACACGCTATTTAAAAGAGACACCACCCCTTCCCTCAGACAGCCTTGACATCACCCTCCCTGACCTTGAGGTACTTTCTGAGGCCCCCCGGCCCCATGGAGACCCTGCAGGCCTGCTGCCGGGAGGAAGTGAAGGGCGGCTCCTAAGTCTCAGCCCCGGGGAAGCCCAGCCCCCGAGACGTGGGGAGCAGGGAGCTTGGGGAGCCAGAGCAGAGTGGGGAGGGGGAGGATGAAGGGGGAAGAGAAAGGCCAGCCCCAGGGGCCCCCCTCAGCCCCCTAGACAGAGAGCAGTGTCCTCCCTGGGCAGAGGGGACGTCAACCTGTCACGGTCCAGAACCAGCACTCTCCCCAGAATCACTGTCCTTAGGATGTGTGTGTGTGTGTGTATGAGTGTGCGCGCCCACGAGTGCATCAAGTCAAGTGACGGCCACGAGCCTCCAAAACCCAGCTTGAGATTCATGTTGATGTTTGACGGAAAACAACAAAATTCTGTAAAGCAAGTATCCTTCAGTTAAAAAATAAATTTTTAAAAAACCCAGCTTAAGGAAAAAAACTACAAAATCCCATATGTCGGAAGCCCAGTCGGGGAGCGCACTGAGCCAGTCTCAGGAAGGAGGCCCCTCGCCCTCTCCCCTGCACCCCTGAGGTTTCTCTCTGGACTTCGGCCCCCGGCCCTGCTCCCCAGCTCTCCAGCAGTGGGGACACGATGGTCTGAACCGGGGCTCCAGCCCAGCAGCTCCCAGCTGTGAGCCCTGAACCCCGAGTGTGGGTCCAGGCAGGGCACTTGTGACCCGGAGAAGCAGGAGCAAGATGCTGACCCTCCAGGTGGGGGCCACACATTGGGAGCGGGGGCCCTGAGCCGGGAGGGACGGCTATGACTCCGCGGTTTCTTTCCACAGCCGAGTTTCCTCTGGAAACGGGGTGCGGTGTTGGAAGGCTCCACTCATCCATCCGTCTAAACGGGGGTGTCTCTGGTCAGAAGCTCAGAGGACAAGTTCGCGTAGATGGGCTGACCCTGCGGCTCTGAAATGTCCCTCTGACGTTCCTCCAACCAGAGCACAGCGCCGACCAAGCCGAGCAAGAAGGGCACCTTCAGGAACACCAGGAGCACGTAGTGGGTCCTGGAAGGGGGTGGGCAGAGCAGTCAGAGCCCTGGCCCCTCCATGCCCACCCCCCCAGAACTCAGACACCGGGGAGTCTTGCGGGGAGCAAAGCCTGTGACGCTGGGCTTGGCAGCCCTGTCTGAAGACTCCCAGGGACCTGCTTAATGGCTCAGTCCTGAGGGCCCTAGGAATAGCTCAGCTTTGCGGCTTTGCTCTCTATCGTGCCCACTTCCCTCTCCAATTTCACCTTTGTCTGAGTGCATCTCAGCCCAGGAGACGCGCCTGCAGGTCACTCACAGCGGGCTGGCTCTGTGTGTTCACGGCTCCCACGGCCGCCAGCTCCAGGCTGCTAAACCACCCTCCCTGAAGCCTGGAGGTTTGTGTCTCCCTCGGCATCCACTAGGTCATCCGTGCTGTTTTGTTGATTGGGCAGAGGACCCGCGAGCTCCTCTCCAGCAGGGATGCTTACAGAGAAGGGGTCTGGCTGGGGCTCCAACGGGAAGATAGAGGATGAGGAGGAAGGGCCTGGGCAGAGGGGCACGGAGGGTGGGCAAGGGGCCTTGGCTCTGACCGAGGTGGGCTCCAGGGTCAGGTGACTGACTGCATGAGGGTTGACAGCCCCATAGGAGAGGCCCCAGGTCGGGGCAGGGGAAAGGACCACAGCTGCTCACCTGCTGTGGGGGCGGGAGGACGCGGCTGGATGGCTGGTGGCCCTCATCCTGGAGGCCTGGCTTCCTAGTACGGTCAGAGCAGCTTCCCCTACACACAGGTGAAGTCGGCCCAGGTCATCAGCACAGACCCGGGGTGCGTGCTCCCCTCGCAGTGCCCCACCGTGCTCAGCCCTCGCAGGAGACCCCCTTCCCCTGGTCCAGGGGGCTTCCTCTCTGGCTGCAGTCCCTCTGGTTTCTCCCCTTTCTGCCAAGTCATCTGAACCACAGTACACAGTCATCTCCCCCTGCCATCATTTCCAGGTGTGGCCGAAAGGAATAAAATTAAATATGTCAATCCCAGTCTCCCAGTTCGGCCCATCCTCCGCGTGTAAAGATGATAGCTAGCGGGAAGCCCCTGGGTAGCACCGGGAGCTCAGCTGGGTGCTGTGATGACCTAGCGGGGTGGGATGGGGGGGTGATGGGAAGGAGGTTCAGAACAGAGGGGATACTTGTATGCATACGGTTGATTTACTTCACTGCACAGAAGAAACCAACGCAACATTATAAAGCAATTATCCTCCACTTTTAAAAAAGAAAAAGAATGTATATGTACTAATATATGACTAACCTTATATGAATCCCTTTGCTGTATAGTAGAAATTATCACAGCATTGTAAATCAACTATGGAGTTGGATCCCTGGGTTGGGAAGATCCCCTGGAGGAGGGCATGGCTACCCACTCCCATATCCTTGCCTGGTGAATCCCATGGGCAGAGGAGCCTGGCGGGCTACAGTCCATGGGGTTGCAGAGTCAGGCACAACTGAGAAACTAATGCTTCCACAAATCAACTGTACCTCAAAAAAATAAATTTTTAAGATGAAAAAAAAAAATTTTACATTCCCATTAAAAAAGAATTCAAAAGAAAATGAAATAAAAGTAAGCACTGCATTTTATTCTGGGGAGAGAGAAAAATCACACCGCAAGTGGAACTTTTTGGTTGAAGGTGGTGGGAATCCCTGGTCCTTTCTGCTCAAACAGTGCCCGAGCAAAGACAGCTCAAGAACAGATGTTCTGGAAACAGGGCGTCTAGTTACTGGGGTGGGAATGAGCAAGGGGGATTCCGGAATGCTGGTGGATAAGAGGACCCCTTCCAGTGAAATAGTGAACAGTGACAGTGATGAAGGAGATATACATCTCGTTAAGAGAAACTATGGAGACGATTTATGTGAGCAGCCTGGTCTCCAGAGAGCAGAGGCCCCAGAGCACCCTGGGTTGGCTGGGGTCCTGGGGTTCAGCCCTGGGATGCACTGGGTTACCCCAGATGTCCCTCTGTGCCCCTCTGCGTAATGACAGGTCCCGGGTGTGATGACCGGAGGTTGGCCACTTCCTAGAGTGATGCTCTGGGACATCACCGCAGGGGCCTCGGAGAGACCTCGGGGATGTGGTGGGCAGCCGGGCTGGGAAGTGATGCTTTGCCTTGGTCTCTCCCCCTTCCTCCCCATCGGTCTGTCCCTTGCTCTCGCTCACGCTTGCTCTCAGACACCCCAACCTTTCTCTCCTGCCCTCGCGGAGGGGTGGAGAGGGGACATCAGTCTTCCAGTCCTGAGCACCAGGGCCCCGTAGCGTAGACAAAGAAGCTCTTACTTGGACCAACAGTCACTTTAATTTGCTTCCCCAGGTCGGATCCAGGCCTCTCAATCCCGCACCAGTAAGTGTCTGCGTCGTCCTGCCTGAGCTCCTGCAAGGTCACTGTGAACGAGCCGTTTCTCTGGTCGTCCTTGATGGACACACGGTCTCCTTTCTCTTCTCGCCCTGATCCCTGGGTTTGCACGAGGATCCGGCATGAAGCCCACCACGCCCCCCGACACCACCACTTCTTATGGCTCTCCCATTCGGAGTCGTAGTGACACTGCACACTCACTGACTCCCGCTCCTGGCCCCGCACGGACTCTGGGCCTCGGATGGACAAACAGCCTGGAAAACAGAATCCAGAATCCAGCTCCTGCCTCTCCAAGCTGGACCAGACTGATGTCCGAGATTGCACCAGCGTTCCCAGCCTTCCCCGAAACCCCCAGCTGATGCCTCAAGTCCACCTTCTCCTCCGTCCTTCTCCTCCCCACCAGCTGCCTTGGTCTCTCGGTCCCCGTGTCCCTACACCCGCTCACTGCATCCGCTTTTCTGGCACTTTCTTTCCGTGTCCTCTCAACGCTGTTCTCAACTGGCTCCTCCTCTGCTCCAACTTCTCGGTCCCCAAGGCCTCTGCGGGTTCTCTTCTCTCCCTTTCCCTCTAAATCTTGGTGTAAGCAGTGGTTCTGCATTGGTAAACACCTAACAACCCGTCCTCAGGGGTAAAAACAATCTCCGGTTTGGAGTGCTTTCCAAATTCTGGTGTGTACATATTCCCACCACGGCTGACTTCAGGCTATCCACGTGACGTCACTGGGCACCGAGGTGGGAAGAGGTGTCTCCAGTCTGAGCCAGCTCTCCCGAGGAGGAGCCAGGGTCCCCCCTCCAGCCTTTATCTTGTCTCACTGTATTACACCCCCAAAGAGTGACTCTCCATTCCTATGGTTTCTTGTCTACATGATGATGATTCCCAAATCCGTATTTGTAGCCCCAATTCTCCCCTTGGCCCCAGCCTGCCTGTGCACGTGCTAAGTCACTTCAGTTGTGTCCGACTCTTTGTGACCCCACAGACTGCAGTCCGCCAGGCTCCTCTGTCCATGGGATTCTCCAGACAAGAATACTGGAGTGGGTTGCCATGCCCTCCTCCAGGGGATCGTCCCAACCCAAGGATGGAAGCTACATCTCTTAGGTCTCCTGTATTGCAGGCAGATTCTTTACCATTCGTGCCACCTAGGAAGCCCTGGCCCCAGTCTACCGCTCACAAATACACACGGGATGTGTCTTTCCCAGAGTCAATAGTTACAGAGCTATGATGCTTTTGAGGGGAGCTGGGTCACACAGCTTTGGGGATCTCAGTTCCCTGACCAGGGACTGAACCTGGACCACAGCAGTGAAAGCAGAGTCCCAGTGCCTGGACCACAAGGGACGTCCGGACAGTCACAGAACTGAATACATCGCTTCTTCCATCCGGACTCACTCTCCTTCAACACTTCCTCTCTCTCGTGGAGAGTTGGCATGGACGAACCAGCAAGGCTCTGCTGGGAGTGGAACTAGGTCATCTGCTTTTCTGTGGACTGAATGGTTAAACTCACTGTGTTCAGATACACAGACACTCTATCCTGGGCCAGGACCATTTGTGCATTGACCGTGGGGCAATACGCCAAGAGAAGCTCACAGGAAGCCTCTCTTGACCATCTCATGGCCCCAGAGGGCCAGGGCCAGGGCAAGGGCTGGGGTCTGTGCAGGACGGAGGGAGTCAGGTCCGTTGCACCGGGTGTCACCTCTCACACCTCGGACCTTCTCCCTGAAACTATTTTAGTTACTGGGGGTTTGCACTTATGGCAGCAGAATAACTCCCTCCCAACATGCTCATGTCTTGGGCTTCCCCTGTGGTTCTGTGACAAAGAATCTGCCTGCAGTGCAGGCGATATCAGTGATGCGAGTTCGATCCCTGGGCCAGGAAGATCCCCTGGAGAAGGAAATGGCAACCCACTTCAATAATCTTGCCTGGAACATCCCATGGACAGAGGAACCTGTTGGGCTACAGTCCATGGGGTCACAAAGAGTCAGATACAACTGAGCGACTAAGCAGAGATCCTAATTCCCAAGAATTCACAGATGTGACTGAAATAAGGCTCTCAAGATGGCAAGCTTATCCTGGGTTATCCAGCTGGGTCCAATGTAGTCACAAGGGTCCTCAAAAGTGAAAGCAGAAGGCACTTCCCGGGTGCTCCAGTGGTCAGGACTCCACGCTTCCACTGCAGCCCTGGGTTCAATCCCTGGTCAGGGAACACAGATTCCCACAAGCCACGTGGTCAAAAAAGAAAAAGAGTGAAAGGGCTGAAGGAGAGTTAGTATCAGCATCAGAGATTTGAAGGCAGAGAAAGGGCTCTTGAGCCAAAGAATGTGGGTGGCTTCTGGAAACTGGGAAAGCTGACAGGTTCTTCTGTAGGGCATCTAGGAGGAATGAAACCTTTCTGACCTCCGAGTGTAAGCCAGTAAGACCACTTTGGACTTCTGACCTTCATAACTGTAAGAAAATAAGTTTGTGTCATTTCAAGCCCCGAGGCTCGTGGTAATGTGTTACAGCAGCCACAGTGAAGCGGAGCAGAACCCTGTGGTGCCTGCCCTCATGGCCTCTGCCTATCTTTCCTCTGTGGAAAAACTGTAGCCCGTGAATAAGTTTCATTAGAGAAGTGAAAACACGCAGAAGCCAAGAAAAACAGTCAGAAGAGACCAGACGATAGCGATGCCGTCCTTAAGCATAGTCAGAGACCTTTAGTTCCGTCCCAAGGGCTATGATAGTATTCTGAGCCGTGGTCTGTGAGCAGTCTACAGAGACGAGCCCCTGGCCAGGTGGAAAAGTGAATTACAGATGACCAGATTATAGCCGTGACATAAGCTACCACAGTTCCAAGAACTGGCCTCAGGGAAATGGGAACAAGCCCACCTGGAACTGAAGACTAACTGTACTTAAAATAATACGATGACGCTGGTCAGACCGCTGATGACCAACTTCAGGACGACTGTCAGAGCTGATTGTGCCGTTTCTGCCTGGACCCCCCCACCCCCGCAGTCTGTAAAAGCTCTGGCATCTCGACTGTCAGGGGGAGGGGAGTCAGCCTTTCGACAGGCGTCCGTGCCCAGCACCCACCCCGCCCTGTTGCTGGCATCCAACTAAAGCAAACTTCCCACCAACCAGCTGTCTTTAACGGCTTTTGAGCTGCGAGCAGCATGACCCTGCTTTCGGTTATGATAAGAAAGGAGTGTGGATTTCAACCAGCAGAACTAATGCTATTACTCTCTCCTCAAACCAGCACCGCCATGAGCACATCTAACTGGAGACCCTGGCATCCTCACTGCCCTGTTCTCTCCCTCCCCCTCCACAACTAACGGGTAACCAATTAGACAACTCTCCCTCAAAAATGCGGGCTTCCCTGATGGCTCAGTGTGGAAAGAATCTGCCTGCCAATGCAGGAGATTCAGGTTTGATCCCTGGGCCTGGAAGACCACTGGAGAAGAAATTGGCAGCCCACTCCAGTAGTCTTGCCTGGGAAATCCCATGGAGAGAGGAGCCTGGCGGGCTACAGTTCATAGGGTTGCAAAGAGTCAGATAGGCTTGAGTGACTGAGCATAGCACACCTCAAAAATGCTTGTCCAGATGATTGTCTTGTTTCCTCTGCCATTAAGGTCCACGGGGACAGCCTGACATGCTAGAAAGAGCCTGAGCTCTGGACACAGAAAGACCTGTCGGCCACAGAGTAGTTGGGAAACTTTAAGTTGCTTCCTTTCCGAGCCTTGCTTCTGTATTTGCAAACTGGCTAGCTACTTTCCACCTTGCAGGTTCTTCTTGGGGATGTGTGCAACCCTCAGCATTCAGGAGTTGCCCCATCAGCGGTAGCCCAGCCACACCCCTGCTCTGCTGCCTGGGTCTCAGCAGCAGCACGCGGCGGGGCTCCCCAGCCCCCACTGCACCCCTCCTCCTGTCTCCTCTGCACATCGCCACGGGAGTTTCGTACCAAAATTTTCCCCAGATCGTCCTCAATGACACTTGCCATGAGCACTTAAAATCTTTCAGGACCTCTCCCGCGGCCGCTTCCCACTGCCTTGGAATGATTTTAGATGCCTGAGTTTGCTCTACTTAAAATGGATAAGCGAAGACCTAATGTACAGCACAATGAACTCTGTTCCATGTTGCTGGCAGCCTGGAGGGAGGAGAGTTTGGGGCAGAATGGATCCACTGTGTGTACTGAGTCCCTTCTCGGTTCACACGGAACTGTCACAACACGGCCAACCTGCTCTGCTCCAATACAAAATGAAGTTTTTAAAAAATGTCTTAGTTTGGAAGTTAGGTCTTTTACGATCTTGATCCAGTTCTCTGTCCACTGCGACTTCCTGTGGCTCCCTGCCTCCCACGCTGCCCACCCCCACTTTCCTCTTTCCCTGACTCAGACGCTGCCTCCCAAGAGGCTGTGTCACTGCCCTTCTCCTTCCTTCCAGCTAGAAACCCCTGCTCCCAGCCCTGCCCGTCTCCTGGCCATTCTCCAGATCTTCAAGGTTCCGCCTTCTCTGCAGCCTTCCTCCCCGTCCCCCCTCTGCTCCACAGCCCTTTATAGGAACCTGAATGCTGCACTAGTGTCTTATCATCCTCAGCAGTCTTCCTCTCTGCCTCCCTTGCTAGGATGCTCTGTTCTAAGGACCAGAGATCTCGTGTTTGTTTTTTCTCTCTCTTCCCATCCCCAGCCCCTGTGACTTACACACTGTCTGGATCCTGGTTGGTACCCTTGAAGTATATGATTTATTTTGAAAAGAAGCTAGTTGTTATGATCTCAGACAGAATCATCCAAGTCTAGGATCAATTATAGTTTCCACGCCAATGAGAAATGACGTGTAAGGGTGCCAGCTGCATTGCTAACCAAACAGTGAACACTGGAAACAAATCCAAATGCCACCAGTGGCAGACTGGGCTAATAGACTGTGATCTGTCCGACACATGGCTAGAAGAAAAAGACAGGGACTTCGCTGCTGGTCCAGTGGCTGATTCCCCACTCCCAATGCAGGTGGCCCAGGTTCGATCCTGGGTCAGGGAACTAGATCCCACATGCTGCAACTAATACCAAGTGCAACCAAATAACTAAATGCATGTCAAGAGAAAAGACAAATCATAATGATGGGAAAGACGTCCCAGATATATTACCATTAGGTTAGAACAAGTTGCCTGACAGAGTGTGTGTGATTTCTCTTCCTTAGTTTTTCGATAGCACATCGAAAATAAGTGGAAAAATAAGTGGTTAGGGTTGAGTTTGAGGATTTTGAGGGGAAATTTCACTTTCTAAGTCACACATTTCTATTTTGTCAAAATCTTCAAAAATATAATTAACTGATGAAACAATAGCTTTTTTCATTAAAAGAGAGTCAATTAGAAGAATTGGTAAAAAGACAGGAATTGATGTAAATTAAAATCTAATGTAAGAGTCAGCAGAAAGAGTCATGTTTTTGCCCCTTAAAAATAAATAAGCTATAGTAGGAAGCAAAAGCACAATCAAAACATATTATATCTGCTGGTGATCATAAACAGCAGAAAACAGGTGTGGATACTTGGAAACAGAAATGCCATCCACCCCAGCCTTGGTAAACAGAATGGTCAAGCACTCATAATGTGATGGGGCTTGGTTTTTAAAAATACTTGGGAGGTTTTTATAAACAGATTATGATGGATAATAAACTGTTCATTAGACCTATGTATTTTCAAGAGATTTTTGGCGTTGTTGTTTTTAGTTTTTGCTTTTGGCCGTACCACTGCAGTTTGCAGGATCTTAGTTCCTGACCAGGGATTGAACCCTGGGGCCCCAGCAGTGAAAGCGAGAAGTCCCAACTACCGAACCTCCAGGGAATTGCCCCAAGAATTGGTCTGAAGGAAGAGAGAAAAATGATACGACACTGTTGACCTGGGAGCAGAACTCTGGGAAACGTAACTGATGGGTTTTAAAAGCCTAAGCCTGTTTGGGGCTTCCCTGATGGTTCAGATGGTAAATAATCTGCCTGCAATGCGGGGGACCCAGGTTTGATCCATGCGTCTATCAAGAAGATCCCCAGGAGAAGGGAATGGCTACCCAATCTGGTATTCTTGCCTGGAGAACTTCACGGAAGAGGAGACAGGCTGTTTGAATTTCAATTTTTTTTTTTTTGCTTTTATGAATTTGAGATATAAACTTTGTTTTTCATGTCAACCATTCAGGGAAGTTTGCCCTCTGTGCAAAATTCTTGGGTGAATGGTCTTGTCTCAAAATCGAGAGCATGGTTAATCTCCACATCTAGGCTGATAGCGAGTGACAAATGACTCATAAAAATGAGGCAAATTCACCCAAGGGGGGCTCAGAGCAGAGGTCCCGGGGAACGTGTGTTGTGCAGTGGGGTTTGATCTTGTCTTAGTTTGCACTTGTAGGGCCGGGGGTCTGGGCTGGTGTTCCCCAGACATCATGGAAGCCCAAGCCAAGAGAAACAGTTTCTAGGGTGCAGATCTGGGCCCCTGGTTATTCTTGCAACACTTACTCTTTGGGGAACAGGGATCTCTTCTTCCATTCTTGGGGTTGTTGGGGGTCTGGTAACCAAGCAGATGAATGTCCAACCAGAAGCTGGGTCATTGTGACTTCACCATGTCCACCTCTCTCCTGCCTTTCACAGAGGAAACCCAGGGCAGCTGATGGTGTCTAGAGGTGAAAACTTGACCGGCTGCCTTCTTTTTTTCATCCTTGACTAACTTCATGCCCAAGTTCATTCAGAATTGGAAGAGGAGGGAACCATCCGCTCCCTCAAGGCCAACACTCCTCCCAAACCACAGATCAGCCTGTGTGAGTGTGTGTGTGGCTGTGTGTGAGTGTGTGGTTATTCTGTGTCCCTGTGAGTGAATATATATGTGTGTCTGTGTGTCTATACAAGTGTGTGTCTATTATGAGAGTGTGAGAATATAGACATGAACTGGCATGTGATTCCATAGGTATGTATGTTCAACTCCATCGGGTGAGTGTGTTGTGTACATGCGTCTAAGAGCATGTGATCCCAACACGGTCCACCCACGCCCTTCTCCTTGGCCTCCCGGTGAGCTAGACGTTGAGGTTAAGAGAGGGAGGAGATTGAGGGGTGGTCTTGGAACTCAGATGGAAAGCTGGAGCCGAGGGGGAGATGCAGACATTCTGAGCGGCCATCCTTTGGGGGTCTGGGTCACCTGGGGTCACTGTTAGTGAACACGGCCATCACAGACTAGCTAGTCCCACAACCCGTCCACCGGTACCAGCAGAAGGCTTCTTCAGCATCAGTACCATCAACAGCAGCAGTGAGAAGTCAGGGACGCCCATCTGAATGGTGGAGTCCTACACCTCTAGAGCTGGAAAGGGCTCAAGGACTCCCATCCCCCCGGAAATCCAACAAGGGACCGGGACTCAGCTCTCCGGACTCCTTGGCCATGGTCTTTCCTGCGGCCCCTCTACGGAGTGGCCTGTGAGTGTCACAGGGTCAGTCCCCAGGCCTGGAGAGAGTGGACTGTGTGACCCGCACCTACTGCCTACATTGTGCAAGCTTCCACACTGTTTCCTGCATGCTAGGGCAGTGGTTTTCCATAGAAGAGAAGCCCTTCTCATCACCCAGCAGTTCCCTCTTTGAAAGCCTCAGTTCCTGGGCAGGGTATCCCAGGCCTCTCAGAGTCCTATCTGTGGCGCTCCCAGCCTCAGTTCCAACAAGACACCCCAAGGCTCTCTGAGAATTCAGAGCTCCCTCTGCATGAACCCAGAATCCTTTCTCAAGCCTCCAGCCCTTGGCATGCAGTTCCCTCTCCGAGGACCACTGGTCCCTCTTCTCCATGTGGAGAGCTGATCCTCCCGTTCTCCCAGGCTCATCAGATGGACGGTTACCACGAGCCTGTTCTGTTAGGCTCATGGGAACTTAGTTCTCTGACCAGGGATTGAACCCAGGCCCTCAGCAGTGACATTGCAGAGTCCTAACTGCTGGACCACCAGGGAACTCCCAGCTCCTCTTTTTAAAGGTCGGTCCTATTTCTCTTTTCCCTTCCTCAGAGCCAGATGCCTGTCTGGTACCAAGAGGAACCCAGTGAGCTTTTGTCGGATGAATTAACAGTCACCTCTCATTTCCCCAAGATATTCTTCCTTGTACCTGGGACAAGGGCTTCTCAGGTGGCACGGTGGTAAAGAACCCACCTGCCACGGCAGGAGATGCAAGAGATGTGGGTTCGAATCCTGGTTCAGGAAGATCCCCTGGAGGAGGGCATGGCAACCCGCTCCAGTATTCTTGCCTGGAGAATCCCATGGACAGTGGAGCCTGGTGGGATAGTCCACGGTAGCAAAGAGCTGGACACGACTTAGCGACTTAGCACACACACATATGTGGGACAGACCCTCCACCCCCTCGCCCCCGGCAGTGCCCGGCCCGCTCACCTGGGATGCTGAGAAGCAGCAGAGCTGGGGGCAGCCACATGGTCCTGCCTCCGGGCTTCCTCTCCCCGCCGACTTACAAACCGGGAAACACGTCCAGGTGCCACTGACCCTCAGAGCTGTGAGCACAGGCAGGCTGCTGCCCTCCGCCCGTCCAGACCGCCTTTACGTTTCTTACTCAGTCGCTTCCTTTTATGGAGTGAGTGTTTCCTGCTTTTAATTATTTAGCATGAGCAGTGCTGTTTCTTGGCAGGCTGGGTCACAGGGTATGAGACCTGCACTAGGTCAGAAAGAGGAAGCTGGAGAGCTATGCGGGGGAGAAAGGGGGCCCGTGTCTGCAGAAGGGTCAGAGGAGCGGGTTTCTGACCTACCAGGCCTTGGGTGGGTGTCAACTCTAGAAATGATTCTCCATGACAGCAGTGGGTCCCAGCAGCAGAAAACTCTGCAACTCTCGGGCCAGGTGTCCATGCTGGGCACACCTGCTGATGCATCCGTCCAGGTGTTACAGCCAAGCGCGTAAATGTGCCGGCTATGAAATGAGACAAACCCAGGCTCTAGCCCCATGAGCACCACATACGAGCCGTGTAACTGTGGACAACTTAATCTTTCTGAGCCTTGGTATTTATATCTGTAAAATGGACTAATAAGAGCTCTTATGAGAATTCAATGAGGAAATGTACGAGAAGTTTCAAAAACAGAGCTCTGGGATGTGGTTAGCACAGTGTCTCCTTATTAATACCCTGGGCGAGACTCCAGACGCTAGAAGAAGAGTAGGATTAAAATAAGCCCAGGATAGGGGCTCCCCTGGCCGTCCAGGGGTTAGGACTCTGTGCTCCCACCGCGGGGGGCTTGGGTTCCATCCCTGCTCCAGAAACTAAGGTCCTGCATGCCACAGGGTGTAGCCAAAACAGAGAAAAGCCCAGGACAGGGGGCTGAGAAGAAGCCAGTGGACTGGGTTTCCTCACTAATAATAGGACAAATTCTAATCTTAACCAGACGGCATTTAATTCAGATCACAGTATATATATATAACCCAGGAGTAAAACTCTTCAAGAGCAGCTCTGGGAGGCAGGTGAGGGTGTGTCTTCCCAGAAGTCCAGAGCCAAACTGGAGGGGGGAGCTGTCCTTGGAAGTCCTGTGCTTGGCTCAGCACACATTCAGAAGGGCTGGGAGCAGTAAGAGGGCCTTAGTCACGTATCAGGGCGCTACGTGCACCAAGGAAGGGATGGACGGGAAGTAGGAAAAGGTTTGGAGTATGAGTTTCCCCCAGGTTTCCTCAGAATCAGGCCAGTTCACTGCCCCACCTTCTTCACTCCTCTGGGAAGGTGGAGCAAGTCTGTTGCTAGTATAAAAAATTTAGGGAGTTCCCTCAGATATGCAGATGACACCACACTTAATGGCAGAAAGCGAAGAACTAAAGAGCCTCTTGATGGAACTGAAAGAGGAGAGTGGAAAAAGTTGGCTTCAAACTCAACATTCAGAAAACTAAGATCATGGCATGTGGTCCCATCATTTCACAGCAAATAGATGAGGAAACAATGGAAACAGTGAGAGACTCTATTTTGGGGGGCTCCAAAATCACTGCAGATGGTGATTGTAGCCATGAAATTAAAAGATACTTGCTACTTGGAAGAAAAGTTATGGCCAACCTAGACAGTGTATTAAAAAGCAGAGATATTACTTTGCCAACAAAGTTCCATCTAGTCAAATCTTTGGTTTTTCCAGTAGTCATGTATGGATGTGAGAGTTGGACTATAAAGAAAGCTGAGTGCTGAAGAATTGATGCTTTTGAACTGTGGTGTTGGAGAAGACTCTTGAGAGTCCCTTGGACTGCAAGGAGATCCAACCAGTCCATCCTAAGGGAGATCAGTCCTGGGTGTTCATCGGAAGGACTGATGCTCCAATACTCTGGCCACCTGATGCAAAGAGCTGACTCATTGTAAAAGACCATGATGCTGGGAAAGGTTGAGGGCAGGAAGAGAAGGGGGTGACAGAGGATGAGATGGTTGGATGGCATCACCAATTTAATGGACCTGAACTTGGGCGAACTCTGGGAGGTGATGAGGGACACGAGGCCTGGTGTGCTGCAGTCCATGGAGTTGGACACTACTGGATGACTCAACAACAACATGCAAAGCATTATACAAAAATCCATTACTTTTCACGATAAGCTAGGAATGGAAAGATATCTATAAGGAAACATTCTTCAAACATCAAAACCAGTGGTAGGGACTTCTCTGGGGATCCAGTGGGTAGTACTCCATGATTTCAATGCCAAAAGTAAAAGTCGTTCAGTCATGTCTGACTCTTTGTGACCCCATGGACTATACAGTTCATGGAATGCTCCAGGCCAGAATACTGGAGTGGGTAGCTGTTTCCTCCTCCAGGGGATCTTCCCAACCCAGACATCAAACCCAAGTCTCCCGCATTGCAGGCAGATTCTTTACCAGCTGAGCCATGAGGGAAGTCCCACAAGCCTCAGGGCACGGCCAAAGGGAAAAAAGGCAAATCATGAAAAGGCCTCCCTTTAAAATCAGGAGGAAGACCAGGATGTTCATAAAGATGACTTCAACTCAAGGCTTCCATTGGCTTATGGAATAAACAAGAAAGAGAAAGGAAAGAAATGAGAACTGGAAACGAAGAAACAAAATTCTAAATAATTATCGGTGATTTGATTGTCTACACAGAAAGCTAGAAGGAGCGAGTCAGGTTTTAGCAGGGTTGCTATATATTGTAGTTTCTCTTTTTATTTCTAGTTTCTTGAGTGGTTTTTATGATGAAAAGGTGTTAAATTTTATCAAATATTTTTTTTTGCTTCAATTGAAATGATCTTGTGGGTTTTTTTCTCAACATAGTTTGTTCTTCCTTTTAAGTCTGATTAATTGTACAATTTATATGGAAGAGGGAACAGCCAATGTTTGCAAAGACTCTTAATGTCAGACAACAATGTGCAGTGATATCCTATCAGGTAAACCTTTTCATAGAGCTGTAACAGTGCTGTATCAGTTTCCAGAGTTAAACAATTAGACAAATAAAACAGGAAAGTCTAGGAAAAAAGTCCAAGAATACACAGAAATTAAATGTAGGGAAAAAGCTCTGTGACATTGGTCTTAGCAATGATTTTTTTTTAATATAACACCCAAAGCATAATCAATAAAAGCAAAAATTAATAAGTGGGACTGCATCAAATTTTAAAGCTTATGCACAGTAAAAGAAGCAATCAACAAAAATGAAAAGGAAACTTATAGAATGGGAGAAAAAATTTGCAAACCATACTTCGGGATAAGGGGTTAATATCTCAAATATATAAAGAAATCGTACAACTCAACAAGAAAAAAAAATCCAATTTAAAAACTGCAGTGAGGAATTCCGTCTCTGCAGCCCAGTGATGAGCACTCCACACGTTCACTGCCCAGGGCATGGGTTCAATTCCTGGTTGGGGAACTAAGATCCCACAAGCCAAGAGGTGTGGCCAAGAAGAAAAACGGCAGAGAAATTGAGTAGACAGTTTTCCAAAGTGTCTATTTCATGGCCAACAGCTCCATGAAAAGATAGTCAACATCTCTAACCATCAGGGAAATGCAAATTGCTTCACGCCTGTAGAATGGCAATCGCCAAGACGACTCCAGTTAACAAGTGCTGGCAGGAAGCAGGAAAGGGAATGGCTACGCTAAGGAAAATAGCGTGGAGGCTCCCGCAAACCTGAAGAGAAGAATGACCATATCGCCTGGTCATCCCACTTCTAGGCACATATCGAAAGGAAGTGAAAACAGGGTCTCGAAGAGCAACCACACACCCACGTTCACTGCAATAACCGAGATATGGAAACAAACCGAAATGTCTAACAGCAGATGAAGAGATGAGGAAGACATGGTGTGCACACGGTGAAACTGATGCCGTACATCAGTTATATCTAAAAATACCCAGAAAAAATGAAAATAAGTGATCTTGGGGACTGCTAAAAATATATGAATGCTCTGAGGGGAGGATAAATTAGGGGTTTGAAGTTAACATTTCCATACTACTATACATATTGAATAAAAGAGTTAATCGACAAAGACCTACTATATCACACAGGGGCCTCTAGTCAATACTTTGGAACAACCTCTGTGGGAGAAGAATCTAAAAAATGGATCTATGTGTATGTATGTATAACAGAATCATTTTACTGTACACCTAAAACTAACATAACATTGCAAATCAACTCTATTCTATTATAAAACAAACATTAAATTGACAAAGAAGATGCTGGATTGACAAACCTATATGTGTATATACATACACACTCTGGAAAACCATATGCATGTATATGGTAAAACCATGAAGAAAGGAGATGATGAATGTAAAATCCAGTTAAAGGAGGAACTTAGGGCTTCAAAAGTTTTAACAATGTCTATTACTTAAGCTACAAGATAGACACTCAAGAGTTATAGAGTATTCCTGGTTTAAAGAGTAGGCATTTATTAGGTATATTCTTTTGTTTGTATGGTACATTGCAAGAAAAAGTTTCCCAAAAGTTCCCCGAGTGTTCTGAGAGGAACACTGGCACTGAATTTATTGGTCAGAAGTCATTTCCATCCAGCAGAGGGGGCTGTGACCCTGGGCAGTCATAGCAACAGATGTCACCGGTTCTCAGAGCTTCTCAAGGGCCTGTGGACCCAGAGGACGGCACCAAGCAGGCCCAGGAGCAGGGGCACCTTCAGGAAGACCAGGAGCAGGAAGTGGGCGCTGCCCAGACGGGGCCTGTGGGGGACCCGGGGACAGGAAGGGAGCAGCATCCTCAGGGGAGGCCCTGGGCTCTCCACCCCCACCCCCCAGAGCGGAGGCCACAACAACGCACATGAAGATCACCCCTGGACAGGGCAGCCCCTCCCTAAGGACCCCTGCTCCCCTTCTCTCTGCTGAACAATTCCCCGTGGGAATTAGGTCTGTGAGCATGAGGGTGGATGTGGCCGTGAGAATCTCATGAGGGAGACCAGGGATCCTGGTGGGATCTGGGCAGGAGGAGGATTCCTTCCAAGGCCCTCCACAGGTGGGGTTACCCTATCTGGGGTACAGTAATCAGTCGTGGGGTTATTTGTTTGTTCTCTCCTCTCCTATAAACAGCGTTTTCCATGAAGGAAGGGACTGTTTGTTTTATTCACAGGGAGAAACTCGTACCAGGCTGATACCTCTAACATCTGCCGTACACTCTAATATGAAATAAAAATTAAATTTAAAAAAAGTCATATGGTGAACATTAAAAAAGTGATGGTAGTATTTGACGGATGAATGAATGACTCCCTGAGCTCTCTCTGCCCTTGGAGGCTGGGGTTCTTCGACGGGATGACACGTCTGACCGGGGTTCAAGGTGGGGAGGGGCCACAGTGCAGGAGCCAGTGATGCCCAGAGCTTCTGCCACCTGCTCTACCCTGGACCGGGTCCCAAAGCCTCCTTTATGGGACATTTACACTCACTTTTCTCTCTACCTGGAGCCTTATTTCTGCAGAAACCTGAATGCCAGGCTCCCCAGATCCTGCAGGTCTCCCCTCAAAGGATTCAGCCAAGCATCCCTGATTATCATGTATTAAATAGCAAATCTAATCATCTTCCCACACACACTCTCATCAAACCCCAGTGACTGGTATTGCTCCGTAGCACTCATCACAAACCACCATATTTACACAGGAACTCTGTGTGGACTGGCCCAGGGCATGACTTCCCCCTTATAGTACTGCTCTCATCAGAGTAGGATCCTGTCTGGGTGGTCTTACCTGCATCCCCAGCAGAGCACCAGGCACGTAGTGGGACCTTCACAATCAGGTGTGGGAATAAACGAGGGGCCTGGAGACGGAAGACCAAATCCCCCACCTGTCCCCTCACCCAGAGGAGAAACCACCTGGGTGCCCTGTCCTGGGACGTGGGCCCCTTACCAAGGAGGGTGGCTGGGATCGGGGGTCTCCTGGCCAGATGCGGTGCTCCAGGTGGGCCCTGGCAGAGTCGTGGGAGAGCCTGGGGAGCTTGTGGACCTCTCGGGGCTGGTGGTTGCAGCAGGGGCTGAGAGAGAAGCACAAGGCGGGCCCCGTCTCCTTCCCCTGGTCCCCACACGCCGGCCCGGTGTGGCTGTGACTCACAGTCAGGGTCACGCAGGCCACCTGATCAGATGTGCTGTGTCCACCCCTCCCCATGGTCTCACCCAGGGCTGACCAGCACCCTCCCCCCACCTTCAGATGCACCTTGGCCAGGTGGGCACGGTCAGATGCAGAGTGGAGAAAAAGAGGGAGAAACAGGCTTAGCCCGGCAGGGCCGGGGGAAGTCCCCCAGAGCGACTGAGGGAGCCCCGCTCAGGTCGGGGGCACTTTTTGCACTTTCCTTGGGGTTGCAAGAGAAGCCCCAGAACCCCAGGAGGTCCTTCCAGAACACTGCAGGGTCATTGGTGGCCTCTGGGCCAGCACAAGGGCAGAGTGTGTATTGGATCGTGGTGGAGATGCCCACCGCAGGTGCGGGCTCTGGAGCAGGTCCCACCCCTGGGCTCATCGGGCGGGCCCATCTCACGTCCTCAGGGCCCCGGGGTCAAGGCCAGCCTGTATGCAGTGGGGCCTTGTGAGAGTGTGCCCCCTGTAGGCGGGACCCTGCACAGGCCAGAAAGATACGGGCCTCTTGAGAGTGGACGTGCCCTTGTGGGGACAGCAGGCAGCCTGGACCCCGAGCGGGATGCCTGCCAGCCTGTGAAGCAGGAATGTGCATGAATGTCTCCACTTGGAGACAGAGACGTGCATGTGTGCAAACAAATACATCCCAAGACAGCACCCAGAGCCAGGCTCCCTGCCCACCCCCTCTGGGTCATCCTGGCCCAGCTTTTCTGGCCCACTTCCTTCCTGAGGGTCTGGGTGACCAGCCTGGTGCAGGAGTGAGGGTGGAGGATGCTCACCTGGGGTCACAGACACCTCCACCTTTAAGGTGGGGTCAAGTGAAAGTGGCATATCAATCCCACATCCATACGTTCCCGCATCCTCCTCTCTGAGGCTCTCCAAGGTCACTGTGAAGGTGAGGTTTGCAGGATGGTCTCTGATGGACACACGGCCCCTCCTCACTTCTCTCGCAGACCCTCCAGTCTCCACAGTATACCACAAACAGGGGGCTTTGCACCAGAATTTGTTGTTTTGCTTAAATTCCTCCTGGTACCGACACTCCATGCTCAGTGATCCCCCCACAATGCCCGTCACTCTGCTTGGGCCACTCAGGGACAAACAGCCTGGAAAACACAGTCGGGTCCGGCTTTCATCAGGTGGGCCTGGGTCAGAAGAGCCCCGGATGTGGGTCCCTCAGCTGCCCATGTGGTCTGGAGGAGGCCAAGGCAGAAAGTTGGCCTTCCTCAGACCCAGGGGAGGAAGACAGGGAGGAACTCCCTCCTCACCGAGGAGAGGGTGTCCTCAGAGACAGAAGAGCCCAAGATGGGAACACCTCCGTGTGTGTGTGTGTGTGCGGTGCCCCAGGAGGTCATCTCTGACTGTGACCGTTGAGGTGTGACCATCACAGGCGCCCCCTCCCACCAGCACAGTGGACCAGCCTCACCTGCTTCACACCCTGAACCCTCCTGCTCGCTGCTGAGACAGGCGGCGGCCCCTCCTGGAACCTTCTCCCCCTCCCCCAGCTCCCCCAGCTCCAGCCCTGCGCCCTCCCCTCCCCCAGGAAGGGCTCAGCTGCTCACCTGGGACCTGTAGCAGCAACAGAGCTGAAGGCAGCCACCCGGCCCTGCCCCTCGGGGTCATTGCCCCAGCAGGGATGGCACCTGCAGCGGCGCCAGGCCCCAGGCAGAGACAGGGTCAGGCGTCCTCAGAGCAGTCCCTCCCCATCCCTACTTCTGCTTCTCCGGACCTCTGTGCTTCCTGGTCCTGTCCAGGGGGCAGGGGGCAGGAAGCTTAGGGGGAGGAGAACACGAACGGGCCGCTGCAAGGACCTGCTACCCTCAGCTCCTCTAAATCAGGGACTGGACACATACAGGGACTCTTCATCGGGGAGGCTGCCCCCTCCTCACCCAACCCACAGCTGGTCCTCTCTCCATCCCACATGCCCCCTCTGCCCCACGCCCCTCCCACCTCCTACGGAGCAGGGAGAAGCTGAGTTCCTCCTCCAGGGACGTCTCCACCCTCTGTGACACATTCTCTTGTGGTCGGGGGTGGAGTTCATATTAATCATCCTGTCTGTCTTTGTTGTTGTGGTTTAGTCACTGAGCGGTGTCCAGCTCTTTGTGTTCCCATGGATTGCAGCACACCAGCCTTCACTGCCCTTCACTATCTCCCAGTATTTGCTCCAACTCATGGCTATCGAGTCAATGATTCCATTCAACCATCTCATCCTCTATCACGTTTTCTCCTCTTGCCTTCAATCTTTCCCAGCATTATGGTCTTTTTCAATGAGTCGACTCTTTGTATCAGGTGGCCAAAGTATTGGAGCTTCAGCTTCAGCATCAGTCCTTTCAATGAATATTCATGGTTGATTTCTTGTAGGATTGACTGGTTTGATCTCCTTACTGTCGGAGGGACTCTCAAGAGTCTTCTCCAGCACCACAATTCAAAAGCACCAATGCTATGCCACTCGGCCTTCTTTGTGGTCTAGCTCTCACATCCATACATCTGTACTGGAAAAATCGTATAGATTTGACTATATGAACCTTTCTTGGCTAAGTCATGTCTCTGCTTTTTAATATGTTGTCTAAGTTTGTCATAGCTTTTCTTCCAAGGAGCAAGCATCTTTTATTTTCACGGCTGCAGTCACTGTCTTCAGTGATTTCGGAGCCCAAGAAAAAAAATCTATCACTGTGTCCATTGTTTCCCCATCTATTTGCTATGAAGTGATAGAACCGGATGCCATGATTTTAGTTTTTTGAATGTTGAGTTTTAAGTCAGCTTTTTCACTTTCCTTTTTCACATTCATCAAGAGGCCCTTTAGTTCCTCTTCACTTTCTGCATTTGGAGTGGTGTCATCTGCATATCTCAAGTTATTGACATTTCTCCTGGCAATCTTGATTCCAACTTGTGATTCATCCAGTCTGACATTTTGCATGATGTACTGGTCCTGGTATTGACCGGAGAGGTCTCTCTGTTCCAACCTGAAGCTCTTGGCAACCACGAGACACTGCCCCCACAAGACCCCAAAGTCCACTTCCTGCCTTACAAACTGGCCCTATGACCCCAGAAAACTTGCTATAGTCTCATCCTGGCTCTGGTTCCCCCCAGGGTACACATCCCTCAGGTTGGGGCTCCCCCTGTCTTGGGCCCCCTCGCTGCCCACATTAGACACAGATCAGCGATTCCCAGCCTTCCTTGACCCCTTCTTCACGCTCCACCTATGGGCAGAGGCTACTCCCCGCTGAGAAGCAGAGAGAGACTGAGGACGGACAGGAGCCAGAGGAGAAGACGCTGGGTGGAGGGATGAGGAGCTGGGGACCTGGGGGCTGAGAAGAGCCTCCTCCCCCACCAGTGGCACACGGGGCGGTTCGAGGGCAGACTGCCGGGCCTCTCCTGGATCCACGATGAGCAGGGGCCTCTTCACGGTGCAGAGATGAGGCAGGGACCTGCCCACAGAGAGGAGACAACTGCCCCTCCTCCCTCACAATGGCATTCTCACGTGACATGCAGGGCCATCGAGTCATATCTTCCTGGGCAGTGGGATGGGGGTAACAGGGAACTGCAGTCCTGCCCTCGGGTAGGTTTTCTCAGCTTCTCAAGATTGTCTGCAGAAACCAGGGTCTCCTATCCCTCCCATGCGGGTCTTAACTCTCCCCGCTTCCCAGCCATGGGCAGGGGACCTGGGTCCCAGGGCACAGCTGGAGAGATGCAGTAGAGATGGGTCACTCTGCTTGACTGATCACTGACCACCCCAGCGACTCCTGCCCTGCTCCAGATGAAGCCCCCGTGTTCTGACCAGGTCTCTCCCACAGCTCATGGCAGCACGAAGAGGCCCAGAACTCAGCCACCTCATCCTGACTCCAGATCCACCCCCAGGCTGCCCCTCTCCCCACACTGGGCCTCATCCAGACCCTTGGACCCCTATTTCCCCTCCTGACCCACAGCCAACACCCTTGACAGTACAACTTCTGACCCTCCCAGCTGAGTTTGGTTCTCTCGTTGCGTGTCCCGTGGGACCATTGGACGCCCCCTCTGGGATTGATCTCCTGGGATTTGTGGCTCCCTCTGTGTCTCCATCTGGGGCTGTGGCCCCATGAGCTGATGGCACCTTCTTACCTGAAGCCCGGTGTCTTTCCAGTATGGCCTGTGGCAATTCAGCTAAGGGATCAATGACTGAATTCCTCTCTCAGGACTCCCCTGCTTTCAGGAAACTAACTTCTCCAATCTGCTTTTCCTTTTTCTACTCAGGTGGCTGACACGACTGGACCATGATTCTTGGAGAACTTGGCACCAGTGGGCCCTGCAAGCATCTGCCCTCTGCTCTCCGCTGGATCCGCATCTAAGATGCTCCCAAGGCCGGACGATTGCACCCGCCCTTCCCTTTGCCTGAGGACACTTCTTCCAGGTGCCCACAGGGCTCACTGCATTGCTTTCTTCTGGACTTGGTTAAAGATCACCCTCTTCAAGAGGATGATAGGACTCATCCCTTACTGCCTCACCAATAGCACCTCCTCTGATCTTGTGCTACTAAAGACACCCTTCGATGTGGACTTGGACATTTCTGCATGTCTGCATACCTGTGCTGTTGTGTCTGTTATTTCTCTCTGTCCACCAGCTGGAATGTAAGCACCAAAAGCTGAGCTCTTCCTTCTGTTTAGTCACGGTTGGAGGTAATGCCTGGGTTATTGGTTACTACTTTGGTCCTCGCCCCATATATTTGCTGCATGAAAAGTGGGCACAATTGCCCAGGTCCTGGCTGCTTCACACAGATGAGTCAGGATGATAACCTGCCTCTCAGAGATCTTTAGTGCAGGCAAGTGCATCATGATGCACTTTGAACTGAAACTGTGGGAAGCCTACCCAGGTCTTTGGCCGTACAAGTCGTGGAGACTAAGCTATTGAATACAAAACTCACTCATGGCCCCTCGATCGATTTAAAAACTTGAACCGGGTCTATAACCATGGGCCTTGAATGATGGGGTGAGGTGGGGCTTGAGTTACCTTTGAACAGGAGGAAGGAAGGATTCTGTCATAGTTGCATAAATTTCATACTGTTATTTTCTACCAGCCATCCACAAAGGACCTAAACACACTAAACAGTTTGACTGGGCATGGGGAAGGGAATAATGTGGTTTTCTATGCAATGCTGGATTCTGTTCTGAACTGACACCAATTGGAGAATCCCACATGGTCCTTCGGGCCATTAGACAGAACAGTGGGGTATGAAAGTTCGTGCAGAATGGGGTTTTGATTCAGGTCCCGTGCATGCTGGTCCCGTGGACCGTCGACTCTCTGCATTCGATTTCAATCTGTGGTTACAGTTCAGAAGCACCTATAGAGGAGGTATGCCTTTGGTTTCAGAGAATCAAGGGCAATAAAAGAAAGCTACAAGGAAATTCACAAAGACAGTATTCTGAGAGAGTGGTAGAGTGTGATACAGGACAGATGGACAGGAGGTCATTTCCATCCAGTGGTCCGAGTGCATCATCGAAGAGGACACAATGAACATGGGGGCTACTGGTTCTCATAAACGGACCGACTCCATCTGTCTGCAGAGCTCCTCAGAGGCCTGTTGACCCAGAGGATGGCACCGAGCATACCCAGGAGCAGGGGCACCTTCAGGAAGACCAGGAGCAGGAAGTGGATGCTTCCCAGCAGGGGCCTGTGGGGGACACAGGGACAGACAGTGAGCAGCATCCTCAGGGAGGCCCTGGCTCTCAACCTAGCTTGCCCCGTGTCCAGGTTCTGTGGCTACAAGAATCTAAACTAGGATCAACCCAACACAGGCAGCCCCACTTGAATGACTTCTGGAGCCTGATCATCAAGAATTGCCCCTGAGACTTAGGACTGTGGACATAAGTGTGGATGTGGCTATGAGAATCATGTGAAGGAGACCAGAGATCCAAGGGGGACCTGGGCCTTAGGAGGGTCTCTGTCTGAGCCCTCCTCATGGGGGTGTCCCCAGAGGCCCAGAGGGTAAAGAATCTGCCTGCGATGCAGGAGACACCCAGCTTCAATCCCAGGGTCAGGAAGATCCCCTCGAAAAGAGAATGGCTACCCACTCTGTATTCTTGCCTGGAGAATCCCAAGGACAGAGGAGCCTGGTCGGCTACAGTCTGTGGGGGTCACAGAGTCAGACACGACGGAAACATCTAAGACACTCCTCATGTGGGGGATTTGCGGTCGAGGGTATAGAACCCAATACTGGGAGACTTGATTGATGACTGCTAGCCAGTGGAGCATCACCACCTTGAGCATGGGGACTGTTCCGTCTTATTCAGTGAGCAGCCGCTACCTGCCCAGGGTCTCCACAGCTCCTGTCCTTAAAAATCCTTGGCAGGTGGAAGAGTGACCCCCTCAGCTCTGCACTGTCAGAGGCCAGGCCTCTTCAGCAAGATGATACTGATGAGCAGGGCTCCAGGGGACAGAGGGGTCACCCACGCCCAGAGCATCTGCTTCCTGCGCTGCCCCTGGCTGGGGGCCTTTGGTTCACCCTGTTCCTCCGTGTGCCTGGGGCCTTATTTCTGAGGATCCCGGCATACCTGGACCCCCAGATCCTGCAGGCCTCCACTCAAGTGTTTGTAATCAGTTAGGTGCCCTCTCATCATTGTGTGTTAACTAGCAAACTCCATCACCCTCCCACACATGCTGGCCCCTCAGCCAGGTGACACTGTCCTGCAAGCAATCATCAGTAGGTGGTGTATTTATACCATCGACGTGTCGATCATGTGAATCCCCTCTTAGAACATGACTCTGTCAGGGCAGGACTGGGTCTGTGTGCTTTGCTGCTGCATCCCAAGTCAATGAGAGCACCAGGCACTTAGTAGGACCCTTACTGCTTGTTACAGAATTTGTTGAATAATTAGGGTCTTTGGTGAAGGGAGACTTGCCTATTACTCCCTGGGCTCACCGAGAAATCACTCAGGTGAGATGTCCTGGGATGGGGGTCCCTTACCAATGAGCTTGGCCGGGATCAGGGGCCTCCGGCCCAGACACGGTGCTACAGGTGGGCACTGACAGGGTCGTGGGAGACTCCGGAGTGCTTGTGGACCTCTTGGGGCTGGTGGTTGTCATAGTGACTGAGGGAGAAACACAAGTCAGGCCCCGTTTTTGCCCCCTGGGTCCCCCCTCCGTCCCGGTGTGGCTCTGACTCACAGTGAAGGTCACTCACGCCATCTGGATGGACGTGCTGTGTCCACCACCCCTTTGCTGCACCCAGGCCTGACCAACACCTGGGCCCCCATCCCTGCCCCTCTCCAGATGCCCCCTGGCCAGATGGGCAGTGGCAGAGGCATATGGCCCTGCTCCCCTGGGGATCTGAGAGTGTAGAGAGGGCACTTGGCTCCAGGTCACCCCAGCCACAGCCTCATCTCTGTCCTCCAGGCCACCTTGCCTGGGGACAAACGGGATGACTTGTATTCTTAGGGATTAACACAGAGAGACGGGATGGACAGTGACGGGCAAGGGGAGAGGCTGGAGTGACGCTCAGACAGAAAGTCCTGCAACTGAGTCTGAACTGAATCAGGAGACCCCGTGTCCCTGTCAGCCAGACCCAGGGCCTCAGGCAGCCCTCTCCGTGAGAGGGCATGATGGAAAGATCTAGAGAGATACCGACCTGGTGAACCCCATGAAATGTGGCCTCTCCTGAGGTTCGTGGACAAAGCCCTTCCCCGACACACCCCGTGGAACCAGTAAACTTTCGGTTCCGTTCTTGTAAAGAGAAACACACAAAGGAAACCTCCCTCGTGAGAGAGAAGCAGGGGCCAGCAGGTAGGAGCTCGGGGAGCCGGGGGCAACATCAGAGCAAGCAGTCAGGGGAGAAAGCGTGTGTGTGGACAGAGGATCGTGGCTGGCTTCCTAGGACACCAGAGCAGCCTTCTGTGAAAGAAGACTTATTGGGGCTTCCCTGGTGGTCCAGTGGCAAAGAATGTGCGTCCCAATGCAGGGGACGGGGGTTCGATCCTTGGTCTGGGAAGATCCCACGCGCCACTGGGCGTGCACAATGCATGAGCCTGTGCTCTAGAGCCCGCGCTCCACAGCAGGAGACGCCACCAGGCAAGAAGCCCGAGCACCACAGCAAAGAGCATCCCATGCTCACTGCAGCCAGAGAAGGCCCGCATGCAGCAGCCAAGACCCAGCACGGCCAAAGAGAAAGAAAGAAAAGTTTAAAGATTCATTTTCGGCATGTGGCGGTCTACTGAGAGCCATGACACCTCCTAAGAGCCCTTTTCCTCATTCTTCTTTGCTGAACAGGCCCCTCTAGGTTTCTTCCTTGGGTACCAGGTGCCAGAGGAAGAGGGAGAGGCAGGCAAGGTCAGGCTGGGGCGGGGAGGGGTCTCCAAAGCATCCAGAGCCCCACGTGGGATCCGGGACCCTGCCTCCCCCCTCTTGCGGCTGCTGCAGATCCCCAGGACCACCAGGGTGAGGCTGGGGCCCCAGGAGCCCTCCACGACCCTGCTATGTCCTCTGCTGGCTCTGCTGGCCCCCACCCCCGAGGGCTGGCCAGAGGGGTCCAGGAAGAGACACAGGGTCACCTTCAGAGTTGACCTGACCTTTGTCCGGTCAGGAAGGCAGCAGGCCCCCAGATTCAGGGGGTCTCCTCCTCCCCTTCCACCTAAGAGATCTTCAGGTTGAGGGTGAGTCAGGGCTGGACACAGAGGAGGTCTCGAAGAACCAGAGATGCACATGTGCCTGCCGACCACTCAGAGCCTGGGTCCTGACCACCGATCCCAGGACACCCTCTGCTCCAGGTCCTCCCTGAGGGTCAGGGTCCCAGGTACGGTCAGCATCCCTAGAGCTGATGTCACAGGCTCACCTGGGATCACAGACACCACCACCTGGAAGGTGGGGTCAACTGAAAGTGGTACATAGATCCCACATCCGTACGTTCCCGCATCCTCCTCTGTGAGGCTCCTCAAGGTCACTGTGAAGGTGAGGCTCGCAGGATGGTCTCTGATGGACACGCGGCCCCTCCTCACTTTTCTCTCTGACTCTCTGGTCTCCACAATCTTCCATGGTGACACACACGGGTGTTTGCACCAGTATTTGATGTTGTCTACGAACGCCTCCTGGTACCGACACTCCACGCTCAGGGATCCCCCCACGATGCCTGTCACACTTTGGGGACCACTCAGGGACAAACAGCCTGGAAAACACAAACACCAAATCCATCAGGTGAGTCTGGGTCTGGGGAGCCCTGGATGCGGGTCCCTCGAGGGCCCGTGGGGTCTGGAGGAGGCCAAGGCAGGAGGCAGACCCTTCCTCAGACCTAGGGGAGGAAGACAGGGGAAGGAGGTCCCTCCTCACAGAGGAGAGGGATCCATGGAGACAGGATGGGAAAAACTGTGTGACCCAAGAGGTCATCTCTGACTGTGACCGTTGAGGTGTGACCATGATAGGCGCCCCCTCCCACCAGCACAGTGGACCAGCCTCACCTGCTTCACACCCTGAACCCTCCTGCTCGCTGCTGAGACAGGCGGCAGCCCCTCCTGGGACCTTCTCCCTGTCCCCCCGTGACCCAGCTCCAGCCCTGCCCCCTCCCCTCCCCCAGGAAGGGCTCAGCCGCTCACCTGGGCCCTGGAGCAGCAGCAGAGCTGAAGTCAGCCACCCGGCCCTGCCCCTCAGGGCCATTGCTCCAGGAAGGATGTCACCTGCAGCAGCGCCAGGCCCGGGCAAGGACAGGGTCAGGCCTCCTCAGGGGATTCCCTCTCGGTGCCCACTTCTCCTCTGCGCCTCTCCTCTCCTTGTCCAGCCCTGTGCCTGTTCCCCACAGTCCTCCTGGCGGCCGGCGCTGAGCCGCGTGCAGAAAGCTCGGGGCGAGGAGCAGAAGGATGTGTGACGCCGGCCGGTGACCCCCCGCTCCTCTCCGTCTGGTGACTGGACGTCCGTGGTCGCTTCCGAGGATGAGTGGCCCACTCGGCTCAGCCCACAGCTGCCCTCTGCGGGTCTCACATGCACCCCCCCCCAACACCTGGGCCATGCTGGGCTGTTTCCAAGGTGTGTCCCCACCCTTGGTGATACGTCATTTCCTCTGTGGTCAGGGTGGACGGCTCCGGGGGCAGGTGCCAGGTTCCTCCATCCTCTCTGGCCTGGGTGGTGACCGCAGCGGGTCTGTGTTCCACCGACCTGCAGATCCAGGTACCCGTGAGAGCACCACCCCGTGGAGCCTCAGGCTCCTCTTCAGTCAACCTCAGATGCTCCCAGGAGGTCCTATCGGGTCCGACCGCAAATCCCACAACCCAGGGCTTCCCTCTGGGTGTGCATCCTGGATCCCCGACACAGACGAGGAGCCGCTGACCCCACCACTCCACGTTCCTCACTGTTTCCTCTTCTTTTGAGAGTGGACTGAATCGTGAGCCTCAGAACAGAGAGCTGAGCGTGAGCAAGGGCAGTTCAGTGGTGAAAGATGCTCAGGGGGACACTGGGGCCCTGGGAGTCACGGGCCCTTTACCCTCCACCCAGGTCCGTGGAGGGGGGGGGCTGTACATCATGCGGGTGGTCTGCTCGAAGAAACAGGAGCTGGCCTCTCCTTTGAGTTCGCAGTGATGAGCAGAGATGCTGAGAGCGGGGGTGGTCCTTCCCAGGAGGTGGGCAGGCAGGTCTGTCCTCACTCAGAGTGACTCATCCACATGACGTGATGGTTTAGGGTCAGGTACCCCTGGGATTGACAGGGAGGTCGGTCCAGGTGCAGGGTCATCTCACCCACCTTATGTGTTTCTCAACCTTGTCCTGCACAAGCCAGGTCTACTGATTTCCTCCTAAACACTCTCTTCCCAGATCTGTTCCTCTTCTATTCTCTCTTATCAAGATCAGAGGCCACAATATTCCTGGAACCCAAATCCTGTAGTCCTTGATTTCTCTAACTCTCTCTCTTTCTCCCTCCTTTCCCCCTGGTATTATAATAGCCCTCTCTCCCTACAACGCCGTGATTATAGCTGTCTCCATCTCAATCCTCCTCATTGCCCTTTCTGTTTGTATGTTATGCTTCTATAAAAGAATTTAAGCACCAACTGAGAAAGAATAAAATAGAGCCGTGTGCAGCAATATGAATGGACCTATAGAACATCATACTGAGTGAAGTAAGTCAGACAGGGAAAGACAAATATCATATGATATCATACATGGAGTCCAGTTTTTTAAAAATGATATAAAGACACTATTAACGAAACAGAAACAGACTCGCAGATTTCAGGAAAAAATTATGGTTTACCAAAGGAAAAATGTGGGTGGGGATAGGGATATGTTAGGAGTTTGAGCTTAACAGACAGATAGTACTCTACATAAAATGGATAGCCAACAAGGATTTACTGTGTAAAACAGGGGACTTTGCTCAGTATCCTATAATAACCTAAATGGGAAAAGGATCTGAAAATGAATACATGTATGTGCGTAACTGAATCACGTTGCCGTACACTTGAAACTAACACGACCTTGTGACTCAAATAAACTCTAGTAAACCTTTTTAAAAAGAATTTAAAAACCAAAACATGGAAATAAAAAATTAAGTAATGAACACACATGCAAAATCAAAATGCGAAATTATACTTCGGAACATTTGCTTGATTTTTTTTGGGGGGGTGGGGATTGATTATTTACTGGTCTTTTTCATGTAGTAAAGAGTGTATCGCTAAACCTCACCTCTCCCCAACTACCCTTCCCACGAATCAGAAGGTAAACAAACTGCATGTGTGCATGTTCAGTCGCTCAGTCGTGTCTGACTCTTCACAACCCCCTGAAATGCAGCCCACCAGGCTCCCCTTTCCATGGGATTTCCCAGGCAAGAATACTGGAGTGGGTTGCCATTTTCTTCTCCAGGGGATCTTCCTGATCCAGGGATCGAACCTGCATCTCCTGCATTGGCAGGCAGGTTCTTTACCCCTGTGCTACCTGGAAAGCCCAAACAAACTGACCAAAAGCATAAGTGATGGTGTCAAGGCCCGAACCCAGGTTTCCCTGGCACAGCGGCCCAAGTATCTCCTCACCATCTGGTGACTCTGAAGGGGAAACAGCCAGGGGCCAGCAAGAGGGAGAAACACAGTCATCAGACTCAGGAAGCAGAACCGGAGGTTTGTTGGTCACCAGTGTAACCTCAATTGAGAAACCTGATCTGGACTGTTTCCTACGCTTTCTCCACCCACCAAGATCTCTCCCTTCTCGCTAACTTCCCCTGGGTATCTTCCTTTCCAGAAAAACATTTCTTGAGCTGAAAGCAGTTTCTGCCGGCTCCTGGCTGTGCTGATTGGTGGGAAGAATCAACTTGGACAATGACAACAGTAATTCAGGAAATGCATCTGGTTTTCTGCAGGGGTTCCTGTTGTGGTGGTTAATTTTATGCATCTACCCAAATGGCCACAGAGTGCCCGGATTAAACAGTGCTGGAGGTGTGTGCAAGAACGTTTCCCAGGGAGATCAGTGTAGGAAGGGGCGGACTCAGTGAAGCAGGTTGCCCCTGACCAATGTAGGTTGCTGTTGTTCCGTCCCTAAGCTGTGTCCAACTCTTTGTGACCCCATGGACTGCAGCACGCCAGGCTCCTCTGTCCTTCACTGTCTCCCAGAGTTTGCTCGGATTCATAGCCACTGACTTGGTCAGGCCATCCAACTATCTCATCCTCTGCCGCCTCCTTCTCCTTTTGCCTCCAATCTTTCCCAGCATCAGGATCTTTCCCGATGAGTAGGCTCTTCACATCAGGTGGCCAAAGTATTGGAGCTTCAGCGTCAGCATCTGTTCTTCCAGTAAATATTCGGGGTTGACTTCCTTTAGGAAGGACTGGCTGGATCTCATCTGATCTCCCAGTGTAGGCGGGCATCCTTTAGTCGGTCCAGTGAAGTTAGCCTGGTGGTGGAGGAACAAGATCTTCAGCCCTTCCTGCCTGGTTGCTTCCTATCCTTGGCACTTCTGCTTCTCAAACTTTTGAACTTAGTGTGAGTCATGAGTTGTACAGAGAGCAGACGGTGGTATTCCCAGGTGAGCCAATTCCTTATAATACATCTCTTCACATGCAAACATCTATTGTTCCCTTTTTCTAAAGTGTTGATCAACATAGGTGTGTATCTGGTGGCCCTGTGGGAATTTCCTTCTTCAACTCACAAGTCTGCACATGAAGACCTAACTCAGAAAGATTTCCTGTGAGGAACTGACACAGAGATCCCAAACCTCTATGATGGAAATAAAGCTGACACTCCTGATCCACTCCCCTCCAAAGAAAGGCAATTACTTGGCTTTAAGCTCAGGCGGTAAAGAATCTGCCTGCAATATGGGAGACCTGGGTTTGATCCCTGGGTTGGGAAGATTCCCTGGAGGAGGGCATGGCAACCCTCCTACGGAGTGACACCCCCAACACACAGACATCCCCTGGAGCTGACGAATTGTTTGTGTTTCAGAGGGCTGCTAGAGAGACATGGAGAGCAAAAAGCCTGAAATGTCAAGTGGAGCATTAAATAGCATGGGAATCAACCAGAGAGAACTTGATCGGGCCAGAGTAAAGGGACAAAGTAGGTGATTAAATAGTTACCCCACTAGGGGTTGGAAGTAGAAAATAAATGGGTGGTGGGTGTGTGAAACCAAAAGTCACTCAGTCATTGCAAAGTTGCAAAGTCAGACTCTTTGGAAGCCCATGGACTATACAGTCCATGGAATTTTCCAGGCCAGAACACTGGAGTGGGTAGCCTTTCCCTTCTCCAGGGGGTCTTCCCAACCCAGGGGTCAAACTTAGGTCTCCCACACTGCAGGTGGATTTTTTTACCAGCTGGGCTACAAGTCTTGTAAGCTGATGATTACTCATGAAAGCAGGTTTGCTTAACCACAAAATCAAGCAGGCTTGCTCACAACAAAACCATGCAACAGAAGCACAAGACATGCCTCCCCAAAATAAAACGATGGTGGCATGAGCCGCACATCCTGTCCAGTGAGCTCAGTAATTAACGCTTTCTGCACACATAAAAAACAATCATTTGTGGACCTAGCTTGACTGTGTGGGGACAAGAAAACTCCACTACTCAATCTGGAGGAGGAGCTGATGATGGAAACACTACATTTACTCAAGAAAAACAAAGTTCTTCTCCTCCTCCCCACTTTTCCTTTGATTATAAAACTGTAACCCAGTAAGTTCTCGGGCGTGATATCTCTCAGCCACCCTTTTGTAAGCCTCACAAGCATCCTATTCTAATAAGTCATTTCTTATCTATCACTTTGCTGTCACTGAATTCTTTGCGTTGAGACATAAAAGACTGTAGTACCAGAGCTCTTCAGAGCCCCCTGAACGACACCTAACAGTTTCATATTGGGTCTCTCTTTCGCCAGGGAAAAATATAATTAAACTAATAAAAAGTTCTGTGCTTAGTCGCTCAGTTATGTCCACCTCTTTGAGACCCCACGGACTGCAGCCTGCCAGGCTCCTCTGTCCATGGCGATTCTCCAGGCAAGAATACTAGAGTGGGTTGCTATACCTGCCTTCAGGGGATCTTCCCAGCCCAGGGATCGAACCCAGATCTCCCACATCACAGGCAGATTCTTTACTGCCTGAGCTTAAAGCCAAGTCATTGCCTTTCTTCAAAGGGGAGTGGATCAGGAGTATCAACTTCAACTTTATTTCCTACTGGGTTTCAGGGTCTCTCCAAGCTCCACAGAAACCTGGGGAATAAGATAGATACTTTATAATATAAAATAAAGCCTTTTATTTTATAAAAGCTCTTAGAGTCTTAAAAAAAAAGGAGAGATGCCAAAAGAGGATTATAAAAATTGCAGTGTATTTTAAATGCGCCAAGCTCACAGATTGACTTTCTGTTACACAAATGGCCATAAAGTAGAATTAATTGGGCTATAAAATGACTTCTGGATTAAAACTTAATTTGCTGATGCAAGTTCACGTGCCTGAGACACAGTGAGGCCAAACAAACTGAAACGTCAGAGGAAAGGAAGTTTCATTGCAAGAAGAGGAGGCTCATACCCTAGAAAGCCTTGAGCTCCCTGAAAGACTTCAGCAAAGCATTTTAAAAAGCCAGCTTGAGTGAGGTGGTCGCAGGGTCCCCCATGATCCTCTGATTGGCTGATGAGGAAGAGCAGAGGGTGTCACGGGTTCCGTCTACCAGTCCTGAGGCTCCAGGAGGCCTGGGGCCAGGTGCTCATGGTCATCAGGTAGTCAACATCTTCCCTTTGGTGGGGGGTTTTCACCCCTGCAAAGCAGCTCAGGAAATGTGCATCAAATACTGTTACGTAGGTACTTCAGAGAGGAGCTAAAGCAGGGGATAAGAGGGAAGACCTGACCACCCCACACACACCCCAACCCCAGGAAGGCCCCATAGGGTCCTGCTCACTTACACATCTACTGGTGGTTTGATAGGAATAGCAGCTTCCCTCACTCACGGGTAATACAAGAAAACTGACAGTCGTCACCACTTCGAGTTCCAAGTGAGCAGACACGTTTAGCAGGGGCGCTGGGCCTCTCCACGCCTCCCAGAGAAGAAGACACCCAAAAGAGCAGTCAGGGAGCGGCTGCTCAGGGAAGCCGAAGTCCCGGACTGAATCAGACGTGTCCTCATCTTTCTTACCTGGGTCTAGCCCCTCCCTGGGGAACGGGTCTTTAGAACCTTGATCAACTCCAGTCCGAACTACTCACTGGGCCCCAGAGCCCTGGTTGCACCTTGAGCTCTGGCCCTGGAACTCCTGGATGTCTGGGTCCGTGTCTGGTCGGTCCCAGGGTGGGGAGGTGACCCCTACTCAGACAGCTCAGACTGACGAAAGGGAAGGTGCTTCAGGACTCAGTCTGGAGAGGAATGGCTGTCAGGATGCAACGGGTCTTGTTCTGATGCTCAGGGTGGCCAGGATCAGATTCAGCAGCTGAGAGGCAATCCCGTTAGAGTAGAATTGTTCTCATGTCCTTGAAGGAGTGAAGCTCTGCAAGAGGCCTCTAGCACCTCCTGGTGGTGCGCTGAAGAACTGCCACAAGTGTACCCTGGTGTGTGCCGACTTCTTCAGCCGTGTCTGAGCCCACCAGGCTCCTCTGTCCGTGGGATTCTCCAGACAAGAACACTGGACTGGATTGCCGTGCCCTCCTCCAGGGGATCTTCCCGAGCCAGGGATCGAACCTGCATCTCTTATGTCTCCTGCATTGCTAGTTCTTTACCACCAGCACCACCTGGGAAGCCCGAGTGGTTACCTTCTGCTTTTGCCCTGGAGGTCAGGAAATAGAGATGCCACATCCACCCGGCAAGGCTTCCAACTGACCTGGGGCTTAGACACGGGGGATGGGTCCCAACAAGATAAACTACACCTCTACCCAAGCTCCCACCTCCCAGAGAGCAAGAGGCTCTATTTTATGGAGACTGTTTTTGATGCTGGCTGACTTGGAGGGGATCACCCAGCTGGAGAGAGAGGGTCGTCCCAGCCCCTGCTCCTTCTTGACCCAGGCCTTTGCCTCTGTCCAGCCCGTCCACCTCCCCCACCAGCCAGAGGCTCTCATCCGAGAGGTCGTCTCTGCTCTCTTGTCACCCCACCCTCTGAATTCTGGTCTGTTTTTTTTTTTTTCTCTATAAGACTTTTTTTTTTTTTTTTTTTTATGTGAACCATTTTTAAAGTGCTTAGTGAATTTTTTACAACATTGCTTCTGTTGTTTATGTTTTGGTTTTTTGGCCATGAGGCATGTGGAATCTTAGTTCCCTGATGAGGGATCAAACCCACACTCCCTGTATTGAAAGGCGAAGTCTTAACCACTGGACCACTGGAGAAGTCCCCACAACGCTTATTATAAACCAGTGTTATATCTTTATTTTTTTAAAAAACTCCCATTAGAATATAAACCCATGTTTTAATGATTGCTCTCTCCCCGACACCTAGGAACATGCCAGGCTCTTTGTATTTGGTGAGTGAATGAAGAAATAAAGAGTTGAGAATCTACATCTGGGGGAAAGGAACACAGGTGGGCAAGATGGCAGAAAATCAGGCCCTGGGGTCCCCTGAAGAGGGGTGCTGTGCCTGGGGCTCCCTCCTAGGGAATGAAGGGTTCTGGGTGCCCTTGTGAAATGCTCTCCCTGGTTCTCCCCAGCCAAGCACCAGGCAGGTAAACAACATACGGACACTAGTATATGTGATATATTTCATTAAACTTTTTCAAGTTTTTTTTTCTTTTATCAAGTCTCTGGCTATAAAGTGAAAAGCAACATGAAGTTCAAGGTCAGAAGTTCTTCTCTAATCTGAGCAGCTGTGTCTCTGGACAGGATATTGATGGCAGAGGGGGGAGGCTGCAGATTGTCTTGGTCAGACTGGTTCTGTCTCCCCACAAATTGCCCACTGAGTCCTGTTGACCCACAGGAGGGCACCGAGCAGGCCCAGGAGCAGGGGCACCTTCAGGAAGACCAGGAGCAGGAAGTGGGCGCTGCCCAGACCAGGCCTGTGGGGGGATGCGGTGACCCGTGGTGAGTTTCTGCTTCAACAGGAGGCCCAGGCCCCTCCCCCATCTTCCTCTGTGCTCAGGTCCTGTGGCCTCAAAACTCAAAATCAAGGTCAAGTCTGGTTGGTATTGAGGCTGCAATGGGTTTTAGTAGCGGTATGTGGGATCTTTAGTTCTGGCAAGTAGAATCCTACTTCCCTGACCAGGGGTTGAACCTGGGCTGCCTGCGTTGGGAGCGTGGAGTCTTAGCCACTGGACCACCGGGGAAGTCCCCACTCACCCTTAACAATCAAGTGGGAGAGCATCTCTTCTGTGTAAATGGTTCCGCAGTCTCAACCACAACAATCTCAACTCCAGGCTCAGCTCATGGCCAGTTCTCTCACCTCTGGGTCCCAGGACCTGCCCTCACTCCAGCTGCTCACAAAAGCCGCATCCTCTTCCCATCCTGAGCCTCTGCTTAGTCTCTCCGCCTCCCCAGCCCTCCACCTGGCTCCCAGCCCTCCAGGGTCACCTCCGAGATTACACTGGGCTCCTGGGGCCCACCCTGCTGGCACCCGCCTCGTTCCTTCTTGGCCCGCATGAGCTCCTGGCCGCTTGGACAGTACTGTCCCCCACACCCTTGGCCTGAGGGGGTGTCTCTGGTTTTGGGGTGTATGTGGCTCCCTGCAGCAAGCAGGCCACGCGTGCTATAGAGCCCTCTGCCTGGACACTCCTCCAGGCTCCGCGGCGAGCTCTCCCGCTTCCTTCAGGTTTCTGCTCACGTGTCACTTTTTCTGAGAGGCCATCCCTCATCGCTCTGTGTGAAAACCGCCAGCCTCTCCATCTTCTCCCACCACGAGGACCAGTGTGTGTGGACCACCCCCAGCCCGGCTTCCTCAGCACACTGTGGGACCATCCCGGGGGCTGCCCCACAGAGTCTCTCTGGGAGAGAGTGAGCCCCATTGCCAGGGTGACACCTCTTTCACTGGCGTTCCCTGCTTCCCCGTTCCCTCACCATTATTCCTGGGATCAACTCGCCAAAACGTGTCTTAGGATCGAGTTTGAACAAATCTAAACTAAGACAATCTCTTGGTTCTTTGTTTTCACTGAGCATCTTGGTCACCTTCATCACACTCCGTCATCTTCCCACACACCTCTCACCCTATCCTTACACACCTGCTTCATTTTCCTCACAGTGATTGCCGTTAACTGACCTTTCCTCTATTATCTATCTATCATCTATCCAAGTATCCACCTCTCCATCTACCTGTTATCTATCATATGTCTATCCACCCTGTCACATATCTCTGTCTCTACCAACTATCCTCTGTATGTATGTATCTATCAATCATCCATCCGTATCTATCTATATTCATCTATGTACGTAT
>CM035286.1:55629056-55651588 GCA_020226075.1 Hydropotes inermis | reverse complement strand
CATCCATCCATCCATCTATCCTCCCATCTATCCATCCATCCATCCATCTATCCTCCCATCTATCCATCCATTCATCCATCTATCCTCCCATCTATCCATCCATCCATCCATCTATCCTCCCATCTATCCATCCATCCATCCATCCATCTAGCCATATCTAGCTATCCTTCCTTTCTCACATCTCTATCAACTGTCCTCTATCTATTCCTATGTGTGTATGTATCTTTATATCTATCGATCATCCATATCTATCTATCTATAATCTATCTATCTTCTTATCCATCTTGCTTATTGCCTAAAATCTACCCATTTGAAAGACACTTCCATGAAAACACAACTTTGCCCATTAGTTCACAGTCATATTCCTAGCCTTTGGATCAGTTCCTGGCACACAGCAAGTAAATGAAATGTTTGTTGAGTGGTGACTCATTAAGGAAGCCCTGCCCTTGGGAAGAAGCGTGGAGATGACAGAGGACTCGACGAGGCATGCACCTCACCCTTGCTGCTGGCTGAGCGATCCAGACGCCCACGTAGAGCTGTTGCTACTGGAGGCTGTGATGGAAGGTGGAGTGAAGAACAGTGGAGGGTGAAGAACGGTGTCCTGTCCACCACTCTCCCCAGCTAGTTGCCTGTCACCTGCATGGCTCCCAATCCACAGAGGACAGGGAACTCACAGAAGGGGCTGGACAGGTGTTCTGGGACCATCACCTCCTCATTCTCAGACCCAGGCCTGACCAGCATATAGGAGTATCTCCACCCAACTCCATCCCAACCTGTTCTGTGTCCAGGTGACACAATCAGGACCAGCGACATTGCCTCTAGCATTAAGCATTTTCCTTTTCCTCACCTTGTTGAAAACAGGAGTGCGTGAAAGTCAGCACAAGAGTTGGACCTGAGGTCCCACCCCCTAGCCAGTGCATCCACATGCCACCACACCCTCACCCTGTCCGCCCTGGCAGAAGACAGCAGAGCGGAAGTTACTGAAGCCTGAGCGTCCTAGAGCCTGTGCTCAGCAACCGGAGAAGCCACTGCCAGGAGAAGCCTGTGCCCCAGAGCTGGAGGGTTGCGCCCGCTTGCCACACTGGGGAAAAGCCCGTGTGCAGCAATGAAGATCCAGCACACCCATAAATAAGTAAAGAAATATTTTTAAAATATTCTGCTAGTGGTCCCCCAGCCCGCTTCCACCTTGTCCGGTCTAGGGGTTTGTGGGCCCCCTGCTGCCCACCGCTCTGAGGGTTCAGAGTCCAGAAGGGAAAGGAGCACAGGCAGAGGGAGACTGAGGAGACAGAGCGGATGCCAGACAGACAGAGACGCAGCACTTACGCACAGTATGCACAGCATACTGAGTGCAGCACTTTCACAGCATCATCTTTCAGGATTTGAAATAGCTCAACTGGAATTCCATCACCTCCACTAGCTTTGTTCGTAGTGATGCTTCCTAAGGCTCAGACAGGGGCCAGAGGCTTGGGGGCTCCCTCTCGGGCTTTCCCATGCTTACAAACCTCCCCCCTTGGCCCCCAGCCCAGTTGCTGGTGCCTCTGGGAAATGGGTTTTCTCTGGGTCAGCACAGCGGTCAGAGGCCAAGGAGAGGCTCAGGGGAGGAGCTGGGGCTGGGGCTTGCCCTTCGGGATCACACAGTCAGAGGGATGAGCCTGGTCCACTCGGGGCTCCTGGATGAGGATCTGGGGTGTTGAGAGGCCCCAGTTCTGACAGCAGAAGCCAGGGGAGAGTGAGAAGAGATTCTTTTGGAGTGGCCCCCCACCCCCCACACACACCCTGTGCCCCGTGAGTGCAGGGAGATGGCAAGAGCCCCTTAGTCCTGATGGACCCGGGATAACAGCAGGCCCTTCCCCCCTCTACAGCCTCAGAATCCCCGAGGCCCACAGGCATTGTCAGGACTCGGGGCGGTGGCAGAACCTGGGTGTCCCCCCCTCACTCTCACACCCTCTTACACACTCACACTCACACACCAGACACACACTCAACATGCACACAATGCACTTGGCCCTGAAGCTCCGACATGCAACCACCAGGCCCAGCTCCTCTCCCCTGGGCTGAGATTTCCTGGGACGTCCCAGCAGAGTTGAGCTCAGATTCCTTCACCGCCAGTACCAGAGAAAAGGAGGGTCTTACCTGGGGAGACAATCACTTGAACCTGGAAAAAGGGATCAGGCAGGAAGCCGAGGAGTCCTTCTTCCTTCAGAATCGTCGCACCCCCACACCTGTATTTCCCTGCATCATCTGCAGTGAGGCTTCCCAAGGTCACTGTGAAGGCGAGGTCCTCCGATGGTCCGTGACAGACACCCGGCCGCTCTTCACCTGCACTTCGGACCCGCTGGTCTGCACAGCCCGCTGCCAAAGCGGAAAGCACAGCTGTCTGCACCGGTATTTGTGAAATGCCCTGTATTCCTCCTCGCAGCGACACTCCACGCTCAGAGAACCCCCACGGCGCCCATCACGGTGCTGGGGCCACTCAGGGACAAAGAGCCTGGAAGACACAGTCAGTCTTGTCTTCATCCTAAAGAGCCTGGGCCAGAGGAGCCTGGGGGGTCAGGTCCTCTGGGAACCTGGAAGTCACCCTGAGGCCAGAGGAAGGAGGGATCAGAAGCCAAGGAGGCAGAGGGTTAACCCGACATAAAGGTCAGATGAGAAATGGTTTCGGCAAAGTACAAAACTTCTGAAAAAGGATTGTGTATGTAATATATTTGTGTGTGTGTGAGTCGCTTTGGTTGTGTCTGACTCTTTGCAACTAACAAGCTAACAAACTGAGTAACAAACGTGTGAAGGAGGCCAGAACTCTGTGACGATTGTTGTTTAGTCGCTAAGTCGTGCCCAGCTCTTTGCACCCCCATGGATTATATAGCCTGCCAGGCTCCTCTGTCCATGGGATTCTCTGGGCAAGAATGCTAGAGTGGGTTGTCATTTCCTTCTCCAGGGGATCTTTCTGATCCAGGGATCAAACCCAGGTCTCTGTCATTGCAGGCAGGTTTTTTACCATTTGAGCCAGCAGGGAAGCCCAAATAATCTACTTACTGATCACCTGTCTGTCTGTCCATCCAGCCATCCTTCCCTCCTTCCCTTTCTCTTTCCTTCCCTCTCCCCATCCACCCATCCAACCAACCACTGAGGCAATATACTGTCACCCACAGATTGGGAGCCTTTTGCTTTTGTTTAATGTTCAAATTAACATATAAAATACATTCTTTGCTTCTTCATTTTCAAAAAAGTTTTTGGCTGAGCTGCCCTGCTTGCAGCATCTTAGTCCCCTACCCCGCCCCAGGGATCGAAGCCAGGGCCCTCAGCAGGAAAAAAGCCAAGTCCTAACCACTGGACCACCACGGAATTCCCACTTCTTCACCTTCAATATCTTGAATTTGGACACTTTATTTCTCAGCAAGTCCAAGTGGCCCACGGACCTATATGCCGCAACAGAACGCTGTCTACTTCTCCCACCAACATTCCCCAGTGCAATGGTTCCCAAGCAACAGCGACAGTCCCAGGGGGAGAGACCTGGCAATGTCTGAAGACATCTTTGAGGGTCACCAATGCGGAGGGCGGGGAGGAGGGAGAGGGAGGGTGCGAATTGCTCCTACCATCCAGTGGGCAGAGGCCAGGGATGCTGCTAAACATCTCTCAGTGCATGAGGCGCCGTCCACCACACAGAGCGAGGCGCCCCCAGGTCAGCAGTGCTGAGGTCCAGCTACCTTGCTGGAGGGGACGAAATGCCCCAGCCGGAAGACCTCCACACTGAGGCTTGGCACTCACGGCGAGCGGGGGCAGCCGCGCTGAGCCTTCTCTGTGCGTCTGCTGCTGGGCTCTGCAGGCGCTGTTCTGTGCAGGCGCTGTTCTGTCCTGACCACGAGGATAGGACATAGGGGAAGGGAAGAGGGGAGGAGGAGAGGGACCGGGCACTGGAGGAGGGCGACTTTTGGCCTGGACTCTTGACATTCGACTCTTTGAGTTGCCGGGCCCCACCCTTCAAGATCTGGGGCCCTGCTTCCTCAGATGAGGACGGGAAATATGAGGGACACTTGGAGTTCCATCCAGAACCTCCCTGCCCTCTGATGCTCCGCCAAACCCCGACCCCGAGCCAGCGCGAGTGGCTCCCCAAGCCCCCCTAGAGCAAGCTCCCTGCCCCCCAGGGACTCAAAAAGAAACCTTGACTTTTTCTCTCAGACCAGGACTGACCACATTCCCAGCAGTCTCACTTTCCAGGGGCCCACAGAGCATGAACACCTCCGCCCTGCCCCGAGCATCCCACCATCTGGGGCCAGCCCAGACCCCCAGAGAGGCACCGGGTCCACAGTGCGTCAGGGCCTCCATACATAAAGGGATAGTCACTGGGGACTTAGACATAACTGACATTGTACTATTAAAAAGCCCGATGCCCTTGGATATAAAAGTATTTGATTTGAATCTTGACTGTGTCTTTTATATATGTATATATATATATATATATATATCTTTTTTATTTATTTATTCTGCTGTGCTGGGTCTTACTTGCAGCATGCAGGATCTTTAGTTGCAGCATGTGGGATCTAGTTCCCTATCTGGGGATGGAACCCAAGCTCCCTGCATTGACAGGGCACAGTCGTAGCCACTGGACCTCTGGAGAAGTCCATTGTCTGTGTGTGTCTTTATGAACGGATTTTGAATAAATTATCTGCACCTTTCTGACTTTGTCTGCCTTTTTCTAAATGTATTTATTATTTTTATTATTTATTTAATACAATAAATAATATTTATTAATGTATAAATAACATTAATTTTATATAATTTTTATTATTTTTTAAAAAATTTTTACAATGCTGTGTTAGTTTCTGCTATCAGCAACATGGATCCATTATATGTCTACATATCTCTCCTTCTCAGCCTCCCTTCCACCATACAGTCTCTTGTTTTAATAAATATTAAGGATTGGATAAGGAAATGGCAACTCACTCCAGTATTCTTGTCTGGAAAATCTCATGGACGGAGGAGCCTGGTGGGCTACAGATCATGGGGTTGCAAAGAGTCGGACACGACTGAGCAACTTCACTTTCACTTTCAAAGATTGGGTTAAGCAACAAGAGAAACTCTTGTCTAATTGATTTGTCCAATTAGTATTAGTTCTCCGCTGCCCCCACCCTTCTCTCTGGTGTATCAAGATGACAGTCCTGATTTTAACCATGTTGGGGATAATGACTCAAGTGGCCAGATATAAACTCAGGGCTCAGTATGTGCTGTCTGTGCGGGAAGCATGCTTGATATCTCAAACTCCTCCTTTGCCAGTGAGCAAATACGCTGAAGTGGGCTTTTTACGAGCACGTCTCGCCCTCTGCTTCCTTATGGTTCCTCTCCTTCCCATCACCACCCTGTGCTCACACGGTGCTCACCCTGACTCGCCCACATGATCTTCCCCACGCCAGGCCCAGCCCCGCTCACCTGGGACACAGAGAAGCAGCAGAGCCGCCGGCAGCCGCGTGGCCCGGTCCCCCGTGATCTCTCCAAGCTCCTCCAGAGCCTGGAGCCTCCTCGCCCTGTTCCACTCACTGTTATCCTTTTCTGCTTTTCTTGGCGCTTTTCTGCTGCCTCCATCAGCCTCTTACAGCTGTTCTCAGTTCGTCAGAAAATGAGGGAAGCTGGGGCCGTGGGACATCGTGGGATAATGATGCTGAAAACTTGTCGAAGGTCATTCTCAGGTAGCACATTTCCGTGTGCAGTTCCAGTTGCTGTTCCTTGTGAAGATGATGCCCATCCCATTCCTTGCCTGCGGTTGATGGGCCCATCCATCCTTCTGTAAATCAGTGGTGCCCAGACAGCCACGCCAGTCTCAGTTAAATTCCATCTAGATTTTCTGAGCAAGTCTTCCTCTTTGTAAAGATAGCCCATTTCCTGTGGCTGGCACAGGCAGTCCCGTGTGATCAAGCACTGACTAAGCCTTGTCCGGACACAGTCAGCTGTTTGCAGGGCCCAGTGCAAGATGAAAATATCCTTATTCCTGAAACATTAAGAATTGCAGGAGTGGTCTAGTGGCTAACACTCTGTGCTCCCAATGCAGGGAGCCCAGGTTTGATCCCTGGTCAGGGAACTAGATCCCACATGCCACAACTAAGAGTGACGCAGTGAAGATCAAAGATCCTGAGTGCCACAACTAAGACCCAGTGCAGTCAAATAAATAGAGAAATACTGAAAAAAAAAAAAAAAAGAAGAAGAAGAATTTCAAGATGGCAGCAATGGAGCATCAGCCAAGCATGTGGCCTTTCTAAGTGTAAAGCCTGCTGATGCTACACCGACTGTACCCCTGTGAGGCTGGCTCTGTCTTGGCCCTTGATGGCACAGATGAAGGGCATCGTGGAGGCCAGTGAGGCTGCCAAGGACGGAATGGAGGGAGATTAGTTGGACATGATGTCACAGAGAAACTCAAGAGTGCAGTGGGGACCTTGGAGGGTTTTGAGCAGAAGAGTGGTATGATCCCATGTTTGTTTCCACAGAATCGTTCTTGCTGTTAAATGCGGAATAGGGACTTCCCTGGTGGTCCAATGGTTATGACTTCGCCTTTCAATGCAGGGGGTGTAGGTTCAGTCTCTGGTTGGGTAGCTGAGATACCACATGTCTTGTAGCCAAAAACCCAAAACATAGAGCAGAAACAATATTGTAACACATTCAGTAAAGACTTTAAAAATGGTCCAGATCCAAAAAAAAAAAATCTTTTAATAAATGGAGAGTAGATCATCCCTTCCCCAAGAAAAAGAAATGCAAAATGGCTAAATGGTTGTCTGAGGAGGCCTTACAGATAGCTGAAGAAAAGAAGAGAAGCTAAAGGCAAAGGAGAAAAGGAAATATATACCCATTTGAATGCAGAGTTCTAAACAATAGCAAGGAGAGATAAGAAAGCCTTCCCTCAGTGATCAATGAAAAGAAATAGAGGAAAACAATAAAATGGGAAAGACTAGAGATCTCCTCAAGAAAATTAAAGATAACAAGGGAACATTTCATGCAGAGATGAGCACAATAAAGGACAGAAATGGTGTGGACCTAACAGAGGCAGACGGAGAAGGCAATGGCTCCCCACTCCAGTACTCTTGCCTGGAAAATCCCATGGACGGAGGAGCCTGGTAGGCTGAGGTCCATTGGGTCGCAAAGAGTCGGATGCAACTGAGTGACTTCACTTTCACTTTTCACTTTCATGCACTGGAGAAGGAAATGGCAACCCACTCCAGTGTTCTTGCTTGGAGAATCCCAGGGAAGGGGGAGCCTTGTGGGTTGCTGTCTATGGGGTCGCACAGAGTCGGACACGACTGAAGCGACTTAGCAGCAGCAGCAGCAACCGAAGCAGAAGATATTAAGAAGAGGTGGCAAGAAAACACCTAAGAACTATACCAAAAAGATCTTCATGACCCAGATAACCACGATGGTGTGATCACTCACCTAGAGCCAGACATCCTGGAATGCTAAGTCAAGTGGGCCTTAGGAAGCATCGCTATGAACAAAACTAGTGGAGGTGGTGAAATTCCAGTTGAGCTTTTTTCAAATCCTAAAAGATGATGCTGTGAAAATGCTACACTCGATATGCCAGCAAATCTGGAAAACTCAGCAGTGGCCACAGAACTGGAAAAGGTCAGTTTTCATTCCAATCCCAAAGAAAGGCAGTGCCAAAGAATGCTCAAACTACTGCACAGTTGCATTCATCTCACATGCTAGTAAAGTAATGCTCAAAATTCTCCAAGCCAGGCTTCATGAACCATAAACTTCCACATGTTCAAGCTGGATTTAGAAAAGGCAGAGGAACCAGAGATCAAATTGCCAACATCTGCTGGATCATTGAAAAAGCAAGAGAGTTCCAGAAAAATATCTATTTCTGCTTTATCCACTATGCCAAAGCCTTTGACTGTGTGGATCACAATAAACTGTGGAAAATTCTGAAAGAGATGGGAATACCAGACCACCTGACCTGCCTCTTGAGAAACCTGTATGCAGGTCAGGAAGCAACAGTTAGAACTGGACATGGAACCACAGACTGGATCAAAATTGGGAAAGGAGTACATCAAGGCTGTATACTGTCATCCTGCTTATTTAACTTATATGCAGAATACATCATGAGAAACGCTGAGCTGGAGGAAACACAAGCTGGAATCAAGATTGCCAGGAGAAATATCAATAGCCTCAGATATGCAGATGACACCACCCTTATGGCCGAAAGTGAAGAAGAACTAAAGAGCTTCTTGATGAAAGTGAAAGAGGAGAGTGAAAAAGTTGGGTTAAAGCTCAACACTCAGAAAACTAAGATCATGGCATCTGGTCCCATCACTTCATGGCAAATAGATGGGGAAACAGTGGAAACAGTGGCTTACTTTATTTTTCTGGGCTCCGAAATCACTGCAGATGGTGATTACAGCCATGAAATTAAAAGACCCTTACTCCTTGGAAGGAAAGTTATGACCAACCTAGATTGCATATTAAAAAGCAGAGACATTACTTTGTCAACAAAGGTCCGTCTAGTCAAGGCTATGGTTTTTCCATTAGTCATGTATGGATGTGAGAGTTGGACTGTAAAGAAAGCTGAGCACTGAAGAATTGATGCTTTTGAACTGTGGTGTTGGAGAAGACTCTCGAGAGTCCCTTGGACTGCAAGGAGATCCAACCAGTCCATCCCAAAGGAAATCAGTCCTGAATATTCATTGGAAGGGCTAATGTTGAAGCTGAAACTCCAATACTTTGGCCATCTGATGCGAAGAACTGAATCATTGGAAAAGACCCTGATGCCGGGAAAAATTGAAGGCAGGAGAAGGGGACAACAGAGGATAAGATGGTTGGATGGCATTACTGACACAAGGGGCATGAGTTTGAGTAGGCTCCAGGAATTGGTGATGCACAGGGAGGCCTGGAGTGCTGCAGCCCAGGGGGTTGGCGTGCTGCAAAGAGTCAGACATGACTGAGCAACTGAACTGATCTGAGTATACTGTTCAGATGAGGAAGAGGGTCTAACGTGAGAACTGGGAGACCAGTTAGTCTGCGAAAGTCCAAGAGTTGATGATGACTGGCTCTCAAATTAAGAGCAGAGGGGGGAGTGGTTAGATCCTGGAGATTGGTATTTTGAAGGAAGGAGAATTTAACAGACTAGATATGGTATATGAGCAAAAGAGAGGGATCAAGAGTATTACTCCAGCTTGGGGAGCAATTGGAAGAATGGAATAGTAATAAACTGGAATGGGAAAAGATGGTTTGGGGATGAAGATCCGAGTCTGGCTTGTTTTGTTATTACTGTTGTCTTTAAATTTTTTTGGCTGGGGCACACAGAATGTGAGATCTTAGTTCCTCCACCAGGAATCGAACTCAGCTCCCCCGCATTGGAAGCACAGAGTCTTTACCATTGGACCACCAGGGAAATCCCTGATTTAAGTTTTAAGATGTCTGTCAGTCATCCATCATGGACCAAAAAACATCTGTGTCTCTTTCCAACCCCAGTTGGAGGTAAACAGTTTAGATGAGATCATGAGGGTGGGGCCCTGTTCTGATAGGATGATGACCTTATTACAAGAGGAAGATTTCTCTCCCTTTCCCTCCATCTCTCTCTTTCTCCCTCTCTTTCTCTCTCTGTCAAAATGATAAAAGCAGAATTTAGTGAATTTTAAAACAGAAAAGCAGTAAAACCATGAACAAACCCAAGGACTGACCTTTTGTGGAGTGGAGGAAAATGTGGGGGAAAAAAGACAATACAACAGAGAAATTAAAAAAGAGAATATTTCCAGATAAAGAGAAAATTAAAAGAATGTCACAAGAGCATTTTGAAAAAAAATGTTTACAAGTACGCTCATAAACTGAGATTAGACCAACAATTTTCTAGGGAAATACACACTACCTAAGCTTACTGCAGATGAAATAGAAATCTTCAAAATACTGTAGAAAGGGCTTCCCTGATAGCTCAGTGGTAAAGAATCCTCCTGGCAATTCAGGGGACCCGGGTTCGATCCCCGGTCCCGGAAGATCCTGCGTGTCCCGTGGGCCATGACTACAGACCCTGTGTTCTAGAGCCCACGCTCACAACAGGAGAAGCCACAGCAATGAGAAACTTGTGCGCTGCCACTGGAGTATAGCCCCCAGTCTCTGCAACTAATGAAAAGCACGTGCAGCAAGGAGAACTGCCAAATAAATAGATAAAATTATTTTCTTAAAAATGCTGTGAAAAAATCTGAGAATGTTACCAAGGAACTATTTATTCCCTCCAGTCCCCACTCCATCCCTCAAAATGATGGACAAACCCAAGTGATTTGTCCTTCCAAAGCTTCAAGGAACAGATACTTCCAACACAGTGGAAACCATTCCAGGCTGCCAAGAAAGAGGGAATATTTTGGGATGAAGTCAGAGTAATACTGATATGACAACCTGACCAAGAGAACATTTATGAGAAAGAAAATATAGTCCAATCTCATTGATAGGCATTGATGCAAAGTTTCTTATATTAAAAAAAATCAAAGATAAATTTGGGGAAATACTTTAAAAGAATGATACAATATGATCAAGTTTGATTCATTCTAGGAATCTCAGGAATCTAGGAATCACAGGGTGATTTATACGGGAAATATGTTTGTATTATTAATCACTTTAAAATTCTATTGAGAGATAGAAATATTAATAAATGGAAAGCTATATCTCTTTCAACCCCATGGACAGAGGGACCTGGTGGGCTACAGCCCATGGGGTTGCAAAGGGTCGGGCATGACTGAGTGGCTGATCACACACACACACACATACACACACACACAACTCTTTCAATGCCGTGAATGTGTGTGTGCCTTGTACCCTTCTGTTCCCTCTTTAAGACCCATCTTGTTTCTGACCTAGAGCCGATCGCAGAGTCAGGAGGCTGGGGGGTACATCAAGCCTAGCAACGGCTCCACCTCATTCTACTAATCCTGTTTAGATGCCAGTCCTCACATTGTTCTCACCTTCGGTAAATATCTATGCACCTTCTTAGCAGTTAGCGGGACACTCGTTTCCTTTATCAAGAACAGTTGTGCTATAGGTCAGTCTGGGACCCAATTTTATTTAATGGTTCTTTCCATTTAATTTTTTAATTGAAGTATAGGTGATTTATGATGTTGTGCCAATCTCTGCTGACAGCAAAGTGACTCAGTTATACACATATAGAATTTATATATTTAAATACGTATAGATATTCTTTTTCCCTTATGGTTTATCACAGGATATTGAATATAGTTCCCTGTGCTATCCAGTAGAATATACTTGCTGATTACCCATCCTACAAAAAATTAGTTTACATATGCTAAATCCACACTCCCAGTCCTTCCCTCCCAAGCCACCCTCCCCCTTGGCAACCACAAGTCTATCCTCTGCATCTGTGAGTCTGTTTCTGGTTTGTAGATATGTTTATTTTTCCCATATTTTAGATTCCACATATAAGTGATTGTTGTTGTTCAGTTGGTAAGTCGTGTCCAACTCTTTATGACCCCATGAACTGCCACACGCCAGGCTTCCCTGTCTTTCACTATCTTCCTGAGTTTGCCCAAACTCATGTCCATTGAGTTGGTGATATACCATCCAACCATCTCATCCTCTGTTACCCGCTTCTCCTCCTGCCTTCAATCTTTCCCAGCATCAGTGTCTTTTCCAATGAGTCATTTCTTCGCATCAGGTGGCCAGAGTTTTAGAGCCGCAGCATCAGTCCTTCCAATGAATATTCAGGGTTGATTTCCTTTATATATGAAATCATATGGTGTTTGTCTTTGTCTTTCTGGACACAGCTCCCATCACCTGCTGCAATTCATCTTCTCAAAGAGTGACACCCTTTCCTCCTAATATATAAATGCAGAAGTAGGTGCTGATAGTGGGAAGTGAATCAAAGACAAGTGCAAAGGAGATTCAAGCAGCTTCACTTAAACCTTAAGGACTTCCAGGGTGTCCACTCTTGACCTTGGCTTTGCATCCTTGAAGGGTATTGAGCGTGTGTTACCACCAAGGATGGGAGGCTGGACCACGTGGCTGCTCCCTGCTCTGCTCCTTCTCATCATCCCAGGTGAGTGGGGCTCACGCTTCAGACACTGGAGTGATTGAGGTTGGGCAGGAGATCGTGAGGGCCTGTCTTGGCTTGCAGATAGGCAACTTCTTACCGTGACTCTGTCTCTGTGTCTATGCAGAGAGAGAGTCTGGACCTCCAGGGAATTCTAACAGGCTCTTGAGGAAATCCACACTGGAACTTTTGACTGTGAGCACAGTATCAACCTCCCTGATCATTCAGAGGAGTGTTAGCACCTGCCCAGGACCCCAGGCAGCCTCATTCCTCTGGCTGTCTGCCCACTCAGGCAGAGTTAGCAAACATGTCCACTGCTTGAAGTTATATCCACTAGAAAAAAAAGTTCCCCTCTTCCATGCTTAGATTATGCTGGGTTTCTCAACATTGACACTGTGGACACTTGGGGCCAGATCATTCTTTTTCGTAGGGACCCTCCTGCGTTAAGCAACATTCCCGGCCTCTACCCACCAGATGCCGATTACACCTCCTCCCCCAGTGATAATCAAAAATGTCTCCAGACCCAGCCTAATGTCCTCTGGGAGCAGGGGAAGGGGGGTGATGGTAAAACACCTCCATGAGAACCACTGCTTTTGGGTCACCCCTACATTTATCCAAGTGCTGGAGCTATTCACTTACAGGAGGGTCAGCACACCACGCAGAACCATCTGATCCAGCCGTGTGCCTTCCTTCTGCGGTCCTTTGATGCCCCAGATCACAGGATCTGGTCTAGTCATGAATGCGACCAGCTGGTGCCTCCAGGACCTGCCTGGTCTGATACAGAGAATTTCCTCTTGACTCTTGATCTGCAGCGTTCTCAGGATAGGAGATGCCTTGGCAGACAACACAGCCTGTAATGTCTCATAAACACTGTAGCAGAAGATTGCACATTGTGCCAGGAGAGAGCTGCTGCATGTGCCGCTGAAGGACGGACCAGAGTCCCAGCTGGCTTCCGGGCAGAGGGGCCTTGACGGGGATGCTGGGCAGAGACTAGTGTAAAATGAGCAAGGACACAGGGGCCTGACTGCATTGTTGCAATAGTGCTGGAGTTCCTAGACTGTCGTGTGAGCTATAAGAATATCTCACCTGATGAATATCACGGTGAGGTGATGTGCTTAGTTGCTTAGTCATGTCTGACTCTCTGTGACCCCATGGACTGTAGCCCACCAGGCTCCTCTGTCTGTGGGATTTCCCAGGCGCAAATACTGGAGTGGGTTGCCATGCCCACCTCCAGGGGATCTCCCCAACCCAGGGATCTAATCCAGGTCTCCCACATTGCAAGTGGGTTCTTTAATATGTGGGGTTTTTTCCAAGACTTTTTTAATAATGTAGACCACTTTAAAGTCTTCATTGCTTTAAAATATTGCTTCTGTTTTATATTTCTTGTTATTTTGGCAGAGAAGCCTGTGGGATCTTAGCTCCCCAATCAGGGATCAAACCCACATCCCCTGCACTGGAAGGTGGAGTCTTAGCCACCAGGGAAGCCAGGGAAGCCCCAGTGTGCTGCAATTTTATTTGCTAAACCTGATAATTCTATCCTCTGGGGTACTCAAGCTGGGGCCCCCACACATGGCCCCTCTGATGCTTCCTTGTGTCAGCAGAGTCTTTGGGAAGTCTGCAGTAGGCCTCCCCAATCTCATTTTGTCTTTGAATACAGTCAATGTCCCACCTGAGCTTTAGCTACATGAAGGCAAAACCTTCATCTGGATGGCAGAACAGGAGGCTGAAATCTTGCTCTCTCTCCTTTGTGCCCCTCCCCTCTCAGGGGGCAAGAGAGAGTCTCAAGGTTTCACCTCTAACAGATTAGAAAAAAAGACTTCTCGGAGAATATCGCATGGCATCCTTGTGGAATCTTAAATGATACAAATGACTTTACTTACAAAACAGAAAGAGATTCCCAGACTTAGAGAATGAATGTATGGTTGCAGGGGAAAGGATGGGGGGAAGAGTAATTAGGAGGTTTGTGACAGACGTGTACACACTGCTGTATTTAAAATGGATAACCAGGGGCAGCCATAGATAGCAAAGGAATAGGACAGGGAGACCACTTTCTCCACCACATATTCCTCGAAAGATCATTTGAACGCTGAACAAATTCCACAAAACAACTTCTGAATGCTGGCGGAGGACATCAGGCACCCAGAAAGGCAGCCCATTCTCTTCAAAAGGAGGTAGGACAAAATATAAAAGATAAAAAGAAAGACAAAAGAGTTAGGGATGGAGACCCATCCCAGGCAGGGAGTCGTGAAGGAGGAGAAGTTTCCAAACACCAGGAAACCCTCTCACTGGTGGGTCTGTGGGGAGTTTTGGAGTCTCAGAGGGCAACATAACTGGGAGGGGAAAAAATCCCACAGATTATACACCTAACCATAACTCCCAGCAGAGAAGTGGCCCAGATGCTCGCGTCCGCCACCAGTGAGCGGGACCTGAACAGAGAGGCATGTGCTGCATGTTAAGGGTGAGGACCAGGCCTGAATGCCTTGAGGACAATCTGAGGGAGCTAATGTGAGATAGCAGCCTAAACTGTGGAATAGCAAGAGAGAGAGAAAAAGAGAGAGAGAGACAGAAAGAGAGAGAACTTTCCCATGAAAAGCTCTAAGGCACAAGCTGGCCCACTCACAGAACAAAGGACTGAGCGAACATCAGAAGAGAGCTAGCCAGCTGCAGACTGGCCCATCTCCCGCCGGAGGCAGAGAGGCAGGCGGGTGACAGCCAGAGCCGGAAGGCGAGGGGCAATCTTGGCACCAGAGATGGCATCCTCCACCAAGCTGTGAGCAGGCTCCCAGTTGCTAACCAAGTCTTCCTGGGATCATGGATGGTTGACATCCTCCAGGAGGGTCGCAGTCAGAGATCAGCTCCCCAGAGGAGACACGGGGCACACCTGAGACAGTGTTCTTGCAGTGCACCCAGGAAACCCAGCAGCTGGGCCCGGGGAGATGATAAGATGCATCGCCCACCTGGGGAGAGCGCGCTCACCAAGCACCCGGGGACCTGAGCCGCTCGGACCTGGGATGGGCACAAAACGCATGCCCAACCAAGTCTGCGGCTTTGTGGAGTACCCGAGAACCTGAACCTGAGCGACTTAGATCTGGGAAGTGCCTGTAACCCAGGGCCCGCTTTAGACAGTTCCCCTGCAGAGCAACCTGGAGCCTGAGCAGTGTAGACTGGGAAAGCACACACGCCGAGAGTGGGGGCAAACCCAGTGTGGTCCAGACACTGCCAGCACTCCCCACGCATGCCAGTGATGCTTGTTTGCAGCATTCCTACCTCCCCACAGCACGATTGAACAGGTGAGCCTAAATAAATGACCACCCTTGTGTCAGGATGGAAATTAGACCCTGAACAGACTTGCAAACAGAGGAAGCCAAAATAAAGAAAAGGGAAACGCTTTGGAAGTGACAGGTGCAACATATTAAAACCTGTAGTTAGCATTGAATACATTGGAAGGGGCCTATAGACCTTGAGAAAAAAATATAAGCTGGAACAAGGAACTATCTGAAACTGAACTGACCCCACACTGCCCTCAACAGCTTCAGAGAAATTCCTAAATATATTTTACTATTATCGTTTTTAAATTTTTTTAATTTTTAAGTTCTTTGTTACTCCTTTAATTTTCATTTTTGAAACCTACTATTACCTTGCAAAAAAAGATCCTATTTTTAAAGCAAATTTCATATATATATATTTTATAATTTTTGCAATTTTGTTTTGTTTTTTTAATACTGTATTTTTGAGAGTCTAATCTCTAATCTAGGTTTTTAATTTTCTTTTTGGTATTTGTTATCAATTTTGTACCTTTAAGAATCCAATCTTCGCTACCCATTTTTAGTTAGGAGTGTGATTGCTGGTTTGGTTGCTCTCTTCCCTTTTGATTCTCCTTTTTCTCCCCCAGGTCACCTCTATCTCTTCCCTCCCCCTTCTCTTCTCTACTTAACTCTGTGAATCTCCGTGGGTGTTCCTGGCTGTGGCGAACACTTAGGGAACTGATTATTGGCTAGATTGCTCTCTCTCCTTTTGATTACCCCTCCTCTCCTCCTGGTCACCTCTGTCTCTCTCCTCCCTCATTTCTTCTCCATGTAACTCTGTGAGCCTCTCTGGGTGTCCCTCACTATGGAGAGTCTTTTCACCATTAACCTAGATGTTTTATCATCAGTGCTGTATGGATGGAGAAGTCTTGAGGCTACTGTAAGAATAAGACTGAAAGCCAGAGGCAGGAGTCTTAAATCCAAAACTTGAGAACACCAGAAAAGTCCTGACTCCAGGGAACATTAATCGATAGGAGCTCATCCAAAAACCTCCAAACCTACACAGAAACGGAGCACCACCCAAGAGCCAACAAGTTTGAGAGCAAGACGTACCAGGCTAATTCTCCATCAGTGCAGGAACACAGCCCTGAGCATCAAAATACAGGGGGCCAAAAGTCACACCAAACCCACAGATACCTCAAAACTCACCACTGGACACGTCATTGCACTCCAGAGAGAAGAGATCCAGCTCCACCCACAAGAACACCAACACAAGCTTCCTGAACCAGGAAACTTTGACAAGCCACTCGTCAAACCCCACCCATAGGGAGGAACCTCCACAATGAAGAGGAACCACAAACTTCCAGCCTACAGAAAGGCCACCCCAAACACAGCAATCTAAACAAGATGAAAAGGCAGAGAAATATTCAGCAGGTAAAGGAACATGATAAATGCCCACCAAACCAAACAAAAGAAGAGGATATAGAGAGTTTACCTGAAAAAGAATTCAGAATGATGATAGTGAAAAAGATCCAAAATCTTGAAAACAAAATGGAGTTTCAGATAAATAGTCTGGAGACAAGGATTGAGAAAATGCAAGAAAACTTTAACAAGGACATATAAGAAATAAAAAAGAGTCAGTCAATAATGAATAACGCAATAACTGAGATCAAAAGCACTCTGGAGGAAGCCAACAGTAGAATAACTGAGGCAGAAGATAGGATAAGTGAGGTGGAAGATAGAATGGTGGGAATAAATGAAGCAGAGAGGGAAAAAGAATTAAAAGAAATGAGGACAACCTCAGAGAACTCTGGGACAATGTTAAACACCCCAACATTTGAATCATAGGAGTCCCAGAAGAAGAAGACAAAAAGAAAGGCCATGAGAAAATACTCGAGGAGATAATAGCTGAAAACTTGCCTAAAATGAGGAGGGAAATAGCCACCCAAGTCCAAGTAACCCAGAGAGTCCCAAACAGAATAAACCCAAGATGAAACACCCCAAGACACATATTAATCAAATTAACAAAGATCAAACACAAAGAACAAATATTAAAAGCAGCAAGGGAAAAACAACAAATAACACACAGAGGGATTCCCATAAGGATAACAGCTGATCTTTTAATAGAAACTCTTTAGGCCAGAAGGGAATGGTAGGACATATTTAAAGTAATGAAAGAGAATAACCTACAACCCAGATTACTGTACCCAGCAAGGATCTCATTCAAATATGAAGGGTAAATCAAAAGCTTTACAGACAAGCAAAATCTGAGAGAATTCAGCACCACCAAATCAGCTCTTCAACAAATGCGAAAGGATCTTCTCTAGATAGGAAACACAGAAAAGGTTTATAAACTCAAACCCAAAACAACAAATTAAATGGCAGTGGGATCATACTTGTTGGTAATTACCTTAAGTGTAAATGGTACCCCAACCAAAAGTCAAAGACTTGCTGAATGGATACAAAAACAAGACCCCTGTATATGCTCTCTACAAGAGACCCACCTCAAAACAAGGGACACATACAGACTGAAAGTGAAGGGCTGGAAAAAGATATTCCATGCAAATGGAGACCAAAATAAAACAGGAGTAGCAATACTCATATCAGATAAAATAGACTTTGAAATAAAGGCCATGGAAAGAGACAAAGAAGGACACTACATAATGATCAAAGGATCAATCCAAGAAGAAGATATAACAATTATAAATATATATGCACCCAGCATAGGAGCACTGCAGTATGTAAGGCAAATGATAACAAGTATGAAAGGGGAAATTAACAGTAACACAATAATAGTGGGAGACTTTAATACCCCACTCACACCTATGGGTAGATCAACTAAACAGAAAGTGAGCAAGGAAACACAAACTTTAAATGATACAATGGACCAGTTAGACCTAATTGATATCTATAGGACATTCACCCCAAAACAATCAATTTCACCTTTTTCTCAAGGGCACATGAACCTTCTCCAGAATAGATCATATCCTGGGCCATAAATATAGCCTTGGTAAATTTTAAAAAGTTGAAATCCTCTCAAGCATCTTTTCTGATCACGGTGCAGTAAGATTAGATGTCAACTGCAGGGGAAAAAAAAACTATTATAAATACAAACACATAGAGGCTAAGCAACAGGCTTCTGAATAACCAAGAAATCACAGAAGAAATCAAATGAGAAATCAAAATATGCATAGAAACAAGTGAAAATGAAAACACAACAACCCAACACCTATGGGACTAAGTAAAAGCAGTGCTGAGGGTAAGGTTCATAGCAATACAAGCTTACCTCAAGAAACAGGAGAAAAGTCAAATAAATAACCTAACTCTACACCTAAAGCAACCAGAAAAAGAAGAAATGAAGAACCCCAGGGTTAGTAGAAGGAAAGAAATCATAAAAATTAGGGCAGAGATAAATGAAAAATAAACAAAGGAGACCGCTGCAAAAATCAACAAAGCTAAAAGCTGATCCTTTGAGAAGATAAAGAAAATAAACAAACCATTAGCTAGACTCATCAAGAAAAAAAGGGAGAGGAATCAAATCAACAAAATTAGAAATGAAAATGGAGAAATCACAACAGGATCATAAGAGGCTACTACCAGCAGCTCTATGCCAATAAAATGCACAACTTGGAAGAAATGGACAAATTCTCAGAAAAGTATAATTTTCCAAAAGTGAACCAGGAAGAAATAGAAAACTTAACAGACCCATCACAAGCATGGAAATCAAAACCATCATCAGAAATCTCCCAACAAATAAAATCCCAGGACCAGATGGCTTCGCAGCTGAATTCTATCAAAAATTCAGGGAAGAGCTAACACGTATCCTACTCAAACTCTTCCAGAAAATTGCAGAGGAAGGTAAACTTCCAGACTCATCTATGAGGCCACCATCACCCTAATACCAAAACCAGACAAAGATGCCACAGAAAAAGAAAACTATAGGCCAATATCACTGATGAACATAGATGCAAAAATTCTTAATGAAATTCTACAAAGGGAACCCAACAACATATTAAAAAGATCATACATCAAGACCAAGTGGGCTTTATCCCAGGGATGCAAGGATTCTTCAATATTCACAAATCAATCACTGTAATATACCACATTAACAAATTGAAAGATAAAACCATATGATTATCTCAGTAGATGCAGAGAAAGTCTTTGACAAAATTCGACATCCATTTATGATAAAAGCCCTCCAGAAAGCAGGCATAGAAGGAACATAGCTCAACATGATAAAGGCCATATATGATAAACCCACAGCAAACATTATCCTTAATTGTGAAAAATTGAAAGCATTTCCCCTAAAGTCTGGAGAAGGAGATGGCAACCCACTCCAATATTCTTGCCTGGAGAATCCCAGGGACAGAGGAGCCTGGTGGGCTGCCGTCTATGGGGGTCACATGGAGTTGGACACAATTGAAGTGTCTTAGCAACAGCAGCAGCCCCTAAAGTCAAGAACAAGACAAGGGTGCCCACTCTCACCACTACTATTCAACATAGTTTTGGAAGTTTTAGCCACAGCAACCAGAGAAGAAAAGGAAATAAAAGGAATCCAGATTGGAAAAGAAGAAGTAAAACTCTCACTGCAGATGACAGGATCCTCGACATAGAAAATGCTAAAGACTCCACCAGAATATTACTAGAGGTAATCAATGAATATAGTAAAGTTGCAGGATATAAAATTAATACACAGAAATCCCTTGCATTCTTATACACTAACAATGAGAAAACAGAAAGAGAAATTAAGGAAACAATTCCATTCACCATTGCAACAAAAAGAATAAAATACTTAGGAATAAATCTACCTAAGAAAACAAAAGACCTATATATATAAAACTATAAAACACTGTTGAAAGAAATCAAAGATAAACACAAAAAGAGAAATATACCATGTTCATGGATCAGAAGAATCAATATAGTGAAAATGACTATACTACCCAAAGCAATCTATAGAATCAATGCAATCCCTCTCAAACTACCAACAGTATTTTTCACAGAACTAGAACAAATAATTTCACAACTTGTATGGAAATACAAAAAACCTCAAATAGCCAAAGAAATCTTGAGACAGAAGAATGGAACTGGAGGAATCAACCTGCTGACTTCAGGCTCTACTACAAAGCTACAGGCATCAAGACAGTATGATACTGGCACAAAGACAGAAATATAGATCAATGGAACAGAATAGAAAGCCCAGAGATAAATCCACGCACCTATGGACACCTTATCTTTGACAAAGGAGGCAAGAATATACAATAGAAGAAAGACAGACTCTTTAACAAGTGGTGCTGGGAAAACTCATCAACCACTTGTAAAACAATGAAACTAGAACTCTTTCTAACATCATACACAAAAATAAACTCAAAATGGATTAAAGATCTAAATGTAAGACCAGAAGCTATAAAACTCCTAAAGGAAAACATAGGCAAAACACTCTCTGACATAAATCATAGCAGGATCCTCTATGACCCACCTCCCAGAGTAATGGAAATAAAAGCAAAAATAAACAAATGGGACCTAATTAAACTTAAAAGCTTTTGCACAATGAAGGAAACTATAAGCAAGGTGAAAAGACAGCCCTCAGATTGGGAGAAAATAATAGCAAATGAAGCAACAGACAAAGGATTAATCTCAAAAATATACAAGCAACTCCTCCAGCTCAACTCCAGAAAAATAAATGACCCAATCAAAAAATGGGCCAAAGAACTAAACAGACATTTCTCCAAAGGATACATACAGATGGCTAACAAATACATGAAAAGATGCTCAATATCACTCATTATCAGAGAAAGGCAAATCAAAATCACAACAAGGTACTATCTCACGCCAGTCAGAATGGCTGCTATCAAAAAGTCTACAAACAATAAATGCTGGAGAGGGTGCAGAGAAAAAAGAACCCTCTTACACTGTTGGTGGGAATGCAAACTAGTACAGCCACTATGGAGAACAGTGTGAAGATTCCTTAAAAAATGAAATAGGACTACCATATGACCCAGCAATCCCACTGCTGGGCATACACACCGAGGAAACCAGAATTGAAAGAGACATGTGTACCCCAATGTTCATTGCAACACTGTTTACAATAGCCAGAACATGGAAGAAACCTAGATCCATTGGCAGACGAATGGGTAAGAAAGCTGTGTTACATATATATAATGGAATATTACTCAGCTATTTAAAAAATGCATTTGAATCAGTTCTAATGGGGTGGATGAAACTGGAGCCTTTTACAGAGTGAAGTAAATCAGAAAGAAAAACACCAATACAGTATATTAATGCAGATATATGGAATTTAGAAAGATGGTAATGATGACCCTATATGCGAGACAGCAAAAGAGACACAGATGTAAAGAACAGACTTTTGGACTCAGTGGGAAAAGGCGAGGGTGGGATGATTTGAAAGAATAGCATTGAAACATGTATATTATCATATGTGAAACAGCTCGCCAGTCCAGGTTCGATGCATGAGACAGGGTGCTCAGGGCTGGTGCACTGGGATGCCCCTGAGGGATGGGATAGGGAGGGAGGTGGGACGGAGGGTCAGGATGGGGAACACATGTACACCCATGGCTGATTCATGTGAATGCATGGCAAAAACCACCACAATATTGTAAAGTAATTAGCCTCCAATTAAAATAAATCAATTAATTAAAAAATAATAATAAGTGGAAAACCAACAAGGACCTCCTGTCTAGCACAGGGAACTCTGCTCAATCTTATGTGGCAGCCTGGATGGGAGGGGAGTTTTGGGGGAGAATGGATACATGAACATACATGGCTGAGTCACTTTGCTGCTCACCTGAGGCTATCACAATATTGTTAATCAGCTATACTCCAATACAAAACAAAAAGTCTTTTAAAAATGAAAAAGAGGCTACTTTCCCATCTGCTCCTGGTGCAGCCCCTTCCCCCAAGTACAGAGTGGCAACATGAGTAGCCTCCCTCTCTGGTCTTAAGGCAACCCAGAAGTAAAAACCCAGGAGGAACTTGAGAAGAAGAAAACCATTGACCTTTTCTAAACTAGCTCCCTGAGGCCCTGCCCCCTTCCTCCACAATGAACCACAGGAAGAACTTAATTCATATCCCAGGACTCTTAGTCTAGTGATCTTTATAAAAAGAGTCCTCTCCAAGCCCCACCCTCTCCAGCCTACCCTAGCACACAGCCACTGATCGGTTCTAACTCCAGGGTCTGACTGATGGATTACTCCACCATCCCCAAAATGCATGAAGGATCGCCTTGCAGACCCCAAGTGAGAGTCAGACTGAATACCTTC